>CM060433.1:26801383-27106079 GCA_030545235.1 Helianthus tuberosus | reverse complement strand
AATCTTTTAAAAAGCTAAAATTATTTTTTTTTAATATTTTTTATGTTAAAATCGCTACTTTTAGTAGGAAATTTTTTTTTTCTACTAAAAGTAGCGATTTTTACATAAAAAATATTAGAAATAATTTGTTTGTTTTTTTAGCTTTTTTAGGCATTTTTTGTTGTGCTCACATTGGTTCTCGCGGTTCTCGCAATAAGGGGTGGTTCCTAACGGATCTTTGTCCAATATATATATATATATATATATATATATATATTTTAATAATCTGATATATATATATTTTAATAATCTGCCAACCCACGCGGGGCACCCACGTCTAGCCATACCCCACGAACACGTCACTAGGCGGTGGGAGGCTCGAACTTCACGTGTCAACTCATGTACCCAACCCAAGCCCCACCGTACCCCACGTTCTTACGTAACATAAAAGTTTTGACTATATTTAGGATAAAGAATAAAGTATGACGTAACTATAAACAATCATTTTATAAACAAACATCAACGTTGAATAAATGACAGGAGAGAATTTACCTGGTCGTTGACGTGGGACAGAAGGTGATCTGGTAGTCGGCACCCGTGCAGGAGAAGGTACTGGTTTGATCATCGTATGCATAACTAGAAGCGTGTGGACAGGCGGTCTTGAACACCTGCGAGTAAGACGACGGTTTACACGCTTCGCGTGTGCCATACGCCCCGCGACAGCAGTCCTCTTGGCGCCCAAACGCCACACACGCGCTCTTACACGCCACCGTTTCTCCGTCCGAGTTCATCACCTTTAACGCCGACGGACACCTGTCGTTCAAGTCTACCGTACACCCAGTGGACGTACAGTTATCTCCGGATCCACCGATCGGCGCCACCAGCACCTGGAGGTTGTATCCACCAACCAAACTAACATCGAAGAAATCCGTTCCGCCAAGGGTAAATTTAGCTAATGTAGCGGGAGGAGTTGCGCTGGCGCCGCTGCATTCCAACTTTCCGGATCCACAGTCACCGGTACCGCAGGTGAACTTACCGGCAGAATCCTCGTAGCAATGCGTTCTTCCCCAAAACCGACCGCCCCATGACCGCGGCGCGTGGAGTACTTTCGACTCGCCTTTTTGAAGTGTGAAACCGGTCGGTTGAAGCGGTATGACGCCGGGGTTGGATAAAACCCCTGGCCAAACCGTCTGATCACACTTGTTCACTATCGTAAACGTTGCTGACGAAAACACACCTGCAAATATCAAGAAACGTTTAATTAATAAACACATCTATAGATCCGGATATTGAAACTTTAGTACCTCGAATCAAGGGTGTCGAGTTTCCGATGATCAGGAGACAGATCGATTTAAGCAATTTACCCATATTTTTTTTTTTGGAAGAGAGGTGCGAGAATTGAGTTGTTTGTAAGTGGGGAGGTGGGGTGAGAACACATATATATAGGGTGTAGGTAAAGGGTGCGGTGATTGATCACACTCATTACTACTAAAGTATAAAAAGTGGTTGTGAGTAGAGAATAGGGAAAATGTTACTCTTTATTTGTATAAAAAGTGATTAAAGTGATCACCTACCTGTGCGTGTGGCAACGCTAGGAAATTATATAGGAGAGAGATCCATTAGGAACCACCCTTTATTGCGAGAAACGCGAGAACCAATGTGAACACAACTAAAAATACCTAAAAATAGCAAAAAAAACACACAATTTTTTTTTTAACATTTTTTATAAAAAAATCGCTACTATTAGTAAAAAGAAAAAAAAAATTGGCTACTAAAAGTAGCGAGTTTAATGTAAAAAATATTAAAAAAAATTGTGTGTTTTTTTATTTTTTTAGGATTTTTGAGGGTTTAGTTTTTAGCATTTTAGCTTGCGGGGGGGGGGGGGGGGGGGGGTTTAGGTTTTTGGGGGGTGGGGGAGGGGGGTTTAGGTTTTTTTGGGGGGGGGGGGGGGGTTAGGTTTTTTTTAGCTATTTTAGGTTGTGTTCACATTGGTTCTCGCGGTTCTCGCAATAAAGGTGGTTCTCGCATGAACCTTACCCTATATATATATATATATATATATATATAAGATAGGGTTTCAGCGTGAACAACCTCCCAAGAGTGAACTGCGTGAACAGATCTGGACCCTTGATTTCCTTTTTAGTTGTTAAGGGTAGGATTGTAATTATATAAAAAATTAGATTTAAATCATTATTTTAATAATTGAATTAAGTTACATCTTTCCTATTTTAAATTCATTATCCACATTATGTTTTATTTATTAATAAGATAATTATCAAAACAAACAACAAATCACCAGATTTCAATTTTAATTTTTATTTCAGATTTCATCACCAGAATTCAAATTTTAATTTTTTAGATCCACGTAACCTTCATATTTCAACGGTATACACATGTGTACTTGGATATAAATAGAACAGTACACATGTGTACTCAGCATCGTACATATGTGTAATTAGCTACATAATACATACATTGAAACAATACCTGTAAAATTATTTATATTTAACAAATTACAAGTTCCATAATGTTTTCCAAACCAAACAAAAAAACATATAATTACAAGTTCCAGTTTCGTAAAAACAATAAACACAACATAATCGAAAAAACAAAAAACATAATCTTTTACAACTATTCGCCACGTTGTATGCTGAATCATCCTTATCGACCAAGCAAACAAACATATGTGAATCATCCTTATCGACCACTTACGTGAATCATCCTTATCGACCTTCCATCTCCACTTTTCTCGTTAACGACATCTCCTATAATAGAACAAAAAAACTCAGCAACTAATACTTTGCATAATTCACAAGTGTATATTAACAACTTTACACAGTCAATACACAAAAAATTCTGAGATATCACAAAAACAGACGCTATACACATGTGTACATCGCGTTAAAATCAGAATACACATATGTACATCGCATTAAAAACAGAGCAAAATCAGAATACACATGTGTATATTGCGTTAAAACCAGAGCAAAATCAAAAAATTGAGCAAAAAAAAACTCAGCAACTAATACTTTGCATAATTCACAAGTGTACATCAACAACTTTACACATTCAAAACACAAAAAAATGAGATATCACAAAAAACAGACGCTATACACATGTGTACATCGCATTAAAAACAAAACAAATCAGAATACACATGTGTAAATCGCATTAAAAACAACGCAAAATAAAAAAAATTGAACTCCAAAAAACGATAAACAACTTAACAATAAAACCTAAATGTAGATATAAACGGGAGATGCATCAATTATTTAATTTAGCATTGAGCAATAAAGTAACAATGGCAATTAGAAGATTAAATAAATAAACTTATAAACACAAACAAGATTGATCATAAGCATCAAAAGTCAATAACTGGCGAATGAATTATAAAATAACCAATATGAAAAATGAATGGCTTACGGGTAGTATCTAAGTTTACGTTTTTTGGTATCTTGCTTAATGGGTGTGTATATTTCATCTTTAGCAACCTCCATTTTTGCACTTGTCTCTTTAGGAATTTCAACGATAAAGTTAAATGCTCCATCACCTGTGTGCAACGGTATATCATGCCATGGTGAAACCTGAAACAGCCCATATATGTTATCATCATCGTATCCCTATGGAAATAATCACCATTAACGTAGCTTTCAACAATCAAACATCATAGAATGATCAAAAAAACATCTTTCTTCAATCAAGAGACTAATCTGACATAAAATGCAGTCATCCCAGATTCCCAAACAGTAAAACACATTTCATCTCAATCAGAATATCAAGACTTATCTTTGTTGGTGCATATGTCTGTCGACTTCGTCTTGTATCGAGTCTTGTAATAGTGTAGAAAGATCAGGGCACGATATTCGAGATAATGTGATAAAAGGCTATTTCTCACGAAATAGACTAAGCCATTTCGCACGAAATGAGTTTAGCTATTCCGCACGAAATGAAGTTTCCATTCCGCACGATATGAAGAATGTCATTTCGTACGAAATGTGTTTTCGTGTGAAGGTGTTTCGTATGAAATAGCTGGTCTATAAATAGGTGTCTTGTGATTTCATTTGGATGACTTCTGATTCCGGTAGCGAAGCTCTGCCGAAGTGTCTCCAGCATTGTAAATCGACTTGATATCAATACAGAGACAGTTTAAAGTGATATTCTGTGCAATTCAGCTGAAACAACTTTGATACGTGTGTTTCCGCCACTCGTATTGAAAAGAACTCTTCTGAATGACTCGTTTCGGTTGTGAAAACGATCCTACAAGTGGTATTAGAGCTCAGGAAGAGGAGTTCTTACCATTTCAGCTGCAATTTCTTATTTCTACACCTTCTTTTCAAAATTTAACAAGTTTCCATGGATAAAATGACTTGATTTTGAAATATATTGTGCGAAACACTGTTTTAACAAACCCTAGAAAGAATCAGACCTTAATTCAAAGTAAAACTTGGTCAATTTGTTCAAAAATTATCCGAAAGTTTCATTTCGCACGGAAGTTGATATCATTTCGTTTAAAGTGTGGTTTCATTTCGTACGAAATCAGATTTTATTTCGCGCAAATCAGCTATTTCGCGTAAATCTAATTATTGGATTTTCTTTTCGTACGAAATCAGTCTTTGATTTCGCACGAAACAGCTATTTCGCTTGAAAACAGTTCACCTGATTATCAATTCATACGAAATTACCCATTTCGTTTGAAAGTTGCTTCATTTCGTATGAAATTAGTCATTTCGTTTGAAGGCAGCATTTCGTTTGAAAGATCATTTCGCATCAAGTCTTTTCGTTTGAAAGTTATAGTTTGTGAAATTTTGAAAACTGAATAATGGAAGAAGAGTTTTACAACGCGTTTGCTACTCCGATTACGATTGCTCAGAACATGATGTTAGAAAATGAAACGGGCACCATGCAAAAACCACCAAAGCTCATGAATATTGAGGAATACAAAGGATGGGAGGAGCGATTCGAAAATTGGGTTCAAGCAAATTACTTGGATGCTTGGGAATGTGTTGAAACAAAGTATGTTAGACCGGTGAATGATGATGAAGAGGTTATTGCTATCAAAGATCTTAGTGTTGAAGAGAAAAAGAAGTACAAAGATGAAAAAATGATGACTAGTCTTTTGCATCAAGCTGTTAAAGAAGATATCTTGGTTTTATTGCAACCCAATGGAACTGCATATTCAATTTGGAAAGCATTAAAATCAAAGTTTGTTGGAAGTAAAGAGATGATAAAGAACAAGAAATCAGTTTTGAAAAAGGAGTTTGATCTATTTCGTGGATTAAGAACTGAAAACACTAAGCAGATCATAGAAAGATATTGCAATCTGTTGGTTAACATGAAGAGGTTGAGCATCACAAAAGATAATGAAGAATTAATTGAAAAGTTGGCTGATGCGTTGCCACATGAAGTTTAGGGCACATACCTTATGATGTTGAGGAATAAAAAAGATTTTAGCAATCTAACACTGAGTAAGTTTATTGAAAAACTTGAAGCTCAAGAGATGGAACAACGGAAGATCTCATGAATGAACGATTTTGATGGTGAACAAGATATTGGTTTATATTACAAAGGAGGTTTCAGTGATAAGACCAACATGTCACCAAAGATCGAAACTGCATTCAACGCTAAAAGTTCTTCTGGAGGGTCATCTCAGGGATCAAATAGCAAAATAGGATTTTCTTCATATCCATCATTTGATCCAAATATTTCAGCAACCAAGAATGGAAAGATGTTACAATGCAACATTGCATTAAACCTTGAGAATGGTCAGAATTTCTCGAGGTTGCAAAAGGTCACATGTCTTTGTTGGTGACTGTATTAGAGTCATATGAAAGTTTAGTTGCAGGAAGGATCGGAAATCCAATGTTGACAAAAGAGGATTACGATCAGATTGATGCTGAGGAAATGGAGTTAATGGACATAAAGTGGTGTTTAGCTAGTGTGTTGAGAAGAGCTGAGAAATTCAAACAGATCACAGGAAGAGATGACTTCCGTGATGCTAATGTTTCTACTTTAGGTTTTGATAAATCTAAAGTTACTTGTTTTTGTTGCAGGGAAAAAGGGAATTTCAAGCGAGAATGCACAAACCGCGAAGCAAGTGGAGTTCAAAATCCTTTCAACAACAATGATTATTATCGAAAAGCGATTTATCATCAAGTTGCTCAACAATCACCTCAACAACAACCACAAACTGCTCATGCTAGGAAAGAGATTGAAGAATCTAAGAAAGCTTATATGGTGAGTCAAGATAATGGAAGTTCTTCTAAAAGTTTCAGTTGGGATAAATATATTTCAGCTGATAGTAAAGCATGTTTGATAAATCAAGATGATGAAAGGTTACCAGAAGGTTTTAGCTGGGACAATTACTGTCCAGATAAAGAATTTTTGGCTAAAGCTTTTATTGCTTGAGTTGCTGATGATAGTGATAATGATGATTATTATGCAAACAGAATGAAAGAGCATTTAAGAATGCTAGAAGAGAGTGATGACAGTGATGGTGGAAAAGTTCGAGCTAAAAAGAAGAAAGTTAAAAAACAGGTTAGCAGTGATGACAGTGATGATGAAGAAGTTCGTGTGATAAAGAAAAAGGTAAAAGAAATTCCAGTTTTCAAGGTGGGAGCAGAAGCTGATGCACAAAAGATTTCTGTGAAATGTGAAACCTGTGAGACAGTGAAAAAACAAAACAGTACTTTGATTCACAACATGAACAGATTGAAAGAATCTTATGATGTTTTAAACAAAGCCATGAATCAATACAATCAATCAAGCAGTGAACAAGCAACAGCTATGAAGACACTTCAAGGAGCGTTCATGACAAAGCAGAAAATTGTGATTAATTACATTGAGAAGTGTGTTGTGCTGGAACAGAAACTGGAAACTCAGAGGATTGAAACAGAAAGGGTAAACAGGTTGTTAAAAAGTTACTCATGTATTTCTTATATTATTGACAGGATTTATCCAACCATTGAAGGCATGAAGGCGTTTGAAGAAGAGGATACTGAAGAAAAGAATTTTGGTAAGAAACATAGTGCTAGTTATACAAAGTGTCCGCCTCTGCTTGAAAATGGATATTCTCCACGAAATCCTAATTCGGAGAGAGTCAAAAAGGCAACCAACTTACAATGGGAATCTGAGCCATCAGATAATTTTCCAGACAATATTGATGTCAAAGTTGGAGTCAAATTCAGAGTCAAAGTCTGAAACGTTAAGTCCAACAGTCAAAAAGGATAAAAGGGTTTATAATAAAGAATTCCTGTTATCAAAATCTAATTTGAATGACGAACCAATCAAAGTGGCATATACTTTGAATGATTCAGACAAATTATATTCTGATGAGGAATTTCCAATAAGAGGTGTTAAACCTGAAATGATAAAAAAGGTTTTTAAACTAACAGAAATTAACATTTCTGAAATAAAAAATGTAAATCTTTCTGAAAAACCTAAAAAATACACCTCACGAGTACAACAAAGAGAAAACAAGAAAAAGGTTACAGTTCTGGTTCAGCTTATCGAAAGAAACCAAACCATAACGGTAATTTCAAAAAGAAAGGTTTGGGTTTTATTCCATCAGAAAATCATAAAAATGAGAAAACTTATAAACCAAAAACTGTATTTGTTTCAGGATCAAGATCGGTAGAAGAAGAAAAGAGTTCATTCTGGAAGCAGAATAACAAAGAATTCATTGCTAAAAGGCAAGAGGAAATGGAGAATGAAGATGTTCAGAAAAAGAAGGAGACAAGAACCTGTTTTCAATGCAAAACAGTTGGTCACATTGCCAAAAATTGTCCAAAGACAATTCAAACAAAACAGGGAGTCTCTGATAAACTCAAAGAAAAAGTTGTTGAGAAAACCGAATCACCAACCAAGAAATTTAAAGTTTTTGAAAATTCAACATTTGAGGTTGGTGAGTGTTCAAAAATTTTTTACAAAAGAAAAGTGAATCTTGATAACCACAAATGGGTTGTTAAGAAATCAGATGTTAAATCTGGTGATGAATCTGACTCGTCAAAGTCAGAGGAGCCACCAATTGAGCTAAAAATAGAAACGTCAGTACCGCCATTGGATGATGCAAACTTTCCACCATTGCGGGCTGAAAATTTTAAACAAAAAGTTGGAAAAGTTGAGATTTCAAATCAATTCTTTTCTGAAAAGAAAGAATTTGATATTGAAAAGGCCTTTAACTCCAATGTGAAACATATCTTTCGTAAAATGGTTAACGGGAAGGTCAAAGGGGTAAAATAATTTTATGAAAAGAAAACAAAGAAACCGAGTGTTGATAACTCGGAATCTCCCAAGGACCGTCAGGCTTGGGAGAATCTCTTTAACTGAAAAGCCTGACTTGCCGGAGCTCCCAGGTTGGTAAGCGTGGAGCAGGAATCGGCATCTTCCTTGAGAAATTCACATCTGTGATATTTCGACCTACAAGTGATTTGTTTGTAAATAACCTACAAGTGGTTATTGGTTTGTTTTTACAAATGGGTAATCAAGATCATTAAGTTGAACTTGATTTATCTTTCCTACAAGTAGTGTTTTTGATAAAACAAAGTGATGAGTTTATCCCCTAACCTACAAATGGTTTGTGAAAATCAACAAAACTATTTTTTTCCGGAAAAAACTATTTTTTTCCAGAAAAAACTATTTTGATTAAAACAAACTTAAGTGTTTTGAAATCATTATGGGAAAATAGTTTGTTGAAAAGGGGAGTTCTGATTGTTTATGCCAAGAGGATGGCGAATTGAAGCGATTCGATATCAGTTTGTCACTTTATTTGTACAGTTTGCTTTCAAATTTTTCCCAGAAAATCAAAATTGAAACATATTTTGATTTTAGGGGGAGTAAAAATTTTAGAAATTTTGAAAAATTTGAAAAATCCAAAAACATGATAAAATTTGAAAATCCAAAAACATTAAGAAAATTTAAAACGAGTTTTGTTGTAAAAAGAGGAAATGATAGTACATCAGTGGACTATCACAGCACGCTAGAAAATTTGAAAGTCGAAATGTGATAAACGGTCTCACTGATGATATGCCAGTAGGTTTTTACACACTTAGTAGATTGTGTTCGAGATATTAACCTAAATATCAAACTTGCTTATTTCGTGGGGAACATCTCTCGGATATATAGGTAACCCATAAAATCTTGTTTGAAAGACCCCTCTTTCTGAGATACTAGGTCTTTATGCTTAGTGATATCTGGGGTATTATCCCGGGACTTCTGATTTTGCGGAAGCAATGGCCTAGTCCCCGTATAATACTTTTCGCTTGCTTGAAATAAAAGCATTCCCCCTCAGCATAAAAATTATGAAACATTGAAAAATGCTAATCATGTGTTGTTGAAAAAAAGATGATGAAAGGTTACGTGAACTTATGAAACATTGAAAAATGCTAATTATGTGCTTGTATAATACTTTTCGCTTGCTTGAAATAAAAGCATTCCCCCTCAGCATAAAAATTATGAAACATTGAAAAATGCTAATTATGTGCTGTTGAAAAAAAGATGTTGAAAAATGCTAATCATGTCCTATAGGATTAGGTTCAAACGTGAACAAAATCCCAACAGTGAACTGCGTGAACTGATCTGGGCCCTTGATTTTTATGATCTTGAGATTTTAAGTGAATGGCATGATGGTAATTATTTGGTTATTTGTTACTATTTAATTAAGTGAATAAGGGTATTTGTGTAATTTTCCATATTAAATTGATTCCATAAATCCCGTTTATATCTACATTTAGGTTTTATTCACCTCCTATTCAAACACACGTATCTTTCTCTCTCACATATCATCACCGACATCAACCAAAATAGAGGAGACATCGAAGCTTGCATGCCGTCGGAAGCAGATGAGACCATCGCAGACCATCACCACCACCCGCAGCCGGTAATGAAGACGGCGCTACGGCGGATCACCGGTGTGCTTCGTGCAGTCAGACGCAAGGTGAGATGGTGGAGTGTTCTCTCTGCATAAAACTCTTCCATGTAGACTGTTTACAACAAGAAGCCACTGATTCACAAAACAACTTCAATTGCGCCAACTGTTCGACGAAATGCCGCAGAACAAAGCGGTTGCGCCGATCTTCCTCCGCCTTTAGCGGCGGTGATAGTTTAGGGCTTATGGATATGAATGCGTCTCCACCGCGTGAGGTTGACGATGATGTTCAGATCAAGGAAGAAGGACTGCCTGAAACCCTAGATTACAGAGTGTTTCTTGTTGATGATTCTGGCAAAAAGGTTGTGTTTTTTTTGTGGTTTGTTGATTAATGTTGTGGGGTTTAGTTGTTTTGTGTGATTGTTTGTTTGTTAGGGGTTGATAATGATTGGATGTTTGATTGTTGAAAAATGGGTATGATTATTCTTGATTTAGGGTTTATATAAAAGTCTAAATTTAACCGATTCTAGTTGTAACATGCTACTTGAATATGAATACGATTGATAGTATGAACTTTGAGGTCAAACCGGCTAATTTGTGACTTTGAGTTTGACTTACAATTTTTGAAATGTCCAAAATTTAAGACAAGATTGTAGGATCGTTTTCACAACCGAAACGAGTCGTTCAGAAGAGTTCTTTTCAATACGAGTGGCGGAAACAAACGTATCAAAGTTGTTTCAGCTGAATTGCACAGAATATCACTTTAAACTGTCTCTGTATTGATATCAAGTCGATTTACAATGCTGGAGACACTTCGGCAGAGCTTCGCTACCGAAATCAGAAGTCATCCAAATGAAATCACAAGACACCTATTTATAGACTAGCTATTTCGTACGAAACACCTTCACACGAAAACACATTTCGTACGAAATGACATTCTTCATATCATGCGGAATGGAAACTTCATTTCGTGCGGAATAGCTAAACTCATTTTGTGCGAAATGGCTTAGTCTATTTCGTGCGAAATGGCTTAGTTTATTTCGTGCGAAATAGCCTTTTATCACATTATCTCGAATATCGTGCCCTGATCTTTCTACACTATTACAAGACTGGATACAAGACGAAGTCGACAGACATATGCACCAACAGACTCCCCCTTGGATGTTGACGAAGTCTTTGGTGTCGAGTCTTTGGTATGTCACATCTTCAGTCTTTATCAGTCTTCATGCTCTCTCCAAAGTATTCTCCTTTGTAAGTATCCTCAATCAATCTCTATCTTCTTTTTCTCTCTCTCTTTTCTTCACAGGATCAGAATCGCAACCTGACTCTTGAGCTTTCTAAATCTCTTGATCAGATCTCTTGATTCCTTAAGTTCATCCGCATCAGCAGCTTGTGTTGACACAGTTCCGGAATCAGAAACTGGCTCTTTACATCTTCAGACTTTCTCTTGATGTCTTCAGACTCCCCCTTTCGATAAGCTGGGATCGCAATCTGGAATAGCTCTTTCATGAGTCAAAACTTTGCTGCGACTACCTGCACAATCTCTACCTAAAACATAAGATTCACATATTTTAAGTTTTAACAATTTTAAAATCCTTCTTATCATTTTCAAACTCAAACAATCTCATGCAAATATCATCCAAAATGATTTATCATTTGTATTCTCAGATGATCACTTGTAAACATATCTTTTTCTCAAACACACTCTCCCAAACATGTTGTTCATCATGCTCAGCATTCGGAATTTTGAAAATTAGCTCTTTAACATCAGTTGTCAAAAATCTTTTTGGATTTTTCAAAATTTTATGCTAAAACACACTGAAAATCTTTTTGGATTTTTTAATATAAAGAAATGCAGTAAAAAAATATTTACAAACAATATTTTTGCGACTTTGTGTAAGAGAATCATATCAATTTAAAAGACAAATCACCAACACCGTTAAGGTTTAAACATTTTAAGTTCTAAACGATTCACGTAGATTGTCAGTATACCGATCCACTTAAATTTTCACACAAAGTTCAACTGTTTCGAGATACGAAATTAATGTTTTAGAGACTTAAACTTATACGCATGTCTCACCTCAGAATATACTCCCGTATCCAGATCCCAATATTCAGTCTTACATGTGAGTATACCTAGATGATATCTGTAAAAGGTTAAATGCGAAGGCCATGAGAGCTCAGGCTATTGCTTCCGCAAAATCAGAGAGATGATGGCTTCGACTTTAGGTGTGTTCCCTTTAGAGAATCTTTTTTTCAACAGCACATGATTAGCATTTTTCAATGTTTCATCATTTTTATGCTGAGGGGGAATGCTTTTATTTCAAGCAAGCGAAAAGTATTATACGGGGACTAGGCCATTGCTTCCGCAAAATCAGAAGTCCCGGGATAATACCCCAGATATCACTAAGCATAAAGACCTAGTACACTTGTGAATTATGCAAAGTATTAGTTGCTGAGTTTTTTTTGCTCAATTTTTTGATTTTGCTCTGGTTTTAACGCGATATACACATGTGTATTCTGATTTTGCTCTGTTTTTAATGCGATGTACATATGTGTATTCTGATTTTAACGCGATGTACACATGTGTATAGCGTCGGTTTTTGTGATATCTCAGAATTTTTTGTGTATTGACTGTGTAAAGTTGTTAATGTACACTTGTGAATTATGCAAAGTATTAGTTGCTGAGTTTTTTTGTTCTATTATAGGAGATGTCGTTAACGAGAAAAGTGGAGATGGAAGGTCGATAAGGATGATTCACGTATGTGGTCGATAAGGATGATTCACATATGTTTGTTTGCTTGGTCGATAAGGATGATTCAGCATACAACGTGGCGAATAGTTGTAAAAGATTATGTTTTTTGTTTTTTCGATTATGTTGTGTTTATTGTTTTTACGAAACTGGAACTTGTAATTATATGTTTTTTTGTTTGGTTTGGAAAACATTATGGAACTTGTAATTTGTTAAATATAAAATAATTTTACAGGTATTGTTTCAATGTATGTATTATGTAGCTAATTACACATATGTACGATGTTGAGTACACATGTGTACTGTTCTATTTATATCCAAGTACACATGTGTATACTGTTGAAATATGAAGGTTACGTGGATCTAAAAAATTAAAATTTGAATTCTGGTGATGAAATCTGAAATAAAAATTAAAATTGAAATCTGGTGATTTGTTGTTTGTTTTGATAATTATCTTATTAATAAATAAAACATAATGTGGATAATGAATTTAAAATAGGAAAGATGTAACTTAATTCAATTATTAAAATAATGATTTAAATCTAATTTTTAATATAATTACAATCCTACCCTTAACAACTAAAAAGGAAATCAAGGGTCCAGATCTGTTCACGCAGTTCACTCTTGGGAGGTTGTTCACGCTGGAACCCTACCCTATATATATATACATATATATATATATATATATACACACTTTTGAACGTTGAAATTTCTATATAGATATAGAAAATCGGGCCAGTAAGAAACTGAAACCCAAAAGATACAAGATTACAATATTACATCACTAATATTGAAATCACACCATCTATCCCAATTAAAGTTAACATACTTCAATCTACTAGTAATCCAAAAAAACAAATTTTCTTTGATGAATAGACAGATCCCTACTGGGAAAAGGACTTTGATCCACACCAAATAGCTTTTCCAATGCAACAATCCCAATTCACGTGATAAGTCGTTTCTTTTCTTAAACCGCACCTGGAACATAAGTTATTAGATAACAAAACTTCCTGATTTGCCAAACTGACTTTAGCCGGAATGCGATTGAGAGACGCTCTCTAACCAAAAATATTTATTTTTGGATGAACCCACGAGTTCCAAAGCATCCACGGTTGACAATCTTCAGTTTTGGAAGCTTCGTCAATCCTATATCTCATCTTGGACACTTTTAAAGATTCCCGACCTTCATCGTTCCATGCCCAAAAGTCTACTACATTATGAAACTTAGCTTGCAAAATCACTTGTTTAAGCTGAATGAAATTGTCCTTTTCCAGCCCCTCTCGAAGCTCTCTTTTCCAGCACCAAACCCAATTAATTTGTTGGCCCCTCATGATGTATTCACCCACCAAAGCTTCTTTATTTTGGGCTAAGTTAAAAAGCAATTTAAGTCGGTCTTTAAGAGGCTCATTCCCTATCCAGTATCGACTCCAAAACTTGGCTTTATCCCCCATCCCAACAGTACCTTCCAAATTTTGCAAAGACAAGTTCAATTTCACAAAATCTTTTTCTACAGCCCCCACATAACATCCTTCCAAATACTTGGACACTTTTTATTAAAAGTAAATGAAGACTTCCCTACCTGGACACTTTTTTATTAAAAGTAAATGAGGATTTCCCATTCTTCGAATTATGGATCGCCAATACTACCTGGGCCCAAAGCACGTCTCCGTTATCTTTTAATTTCCACCACCATTTAGCTAATAGCGCAAGATTCAAGCCCCGAATTTCGCCAATACCCAAACCCCCATGGCGTTTAAGCGTAGCCATCTTGCCCCATGCTATCCATTTAATCAACCTATTTCCATTTTTGTATCCACACACAAAATTCTTTCTAATTTTTTCAAGAGCTTCGACTAGGGATGAGCACGTTACCTGTTCGGTACCGAAAAATGGGGAAAAGTGGTACCGGTACAGAATACACCGGTTCTGTATCGGTACCGGTACTTACCGGCGTTTTAACCGTAAATATCGGTACCGTACCGGTACCGAAAAACGAAGAAAATGGAAATCGGTCACGGTACCGAATATACCCGGTACGGTTCGGTACCGGTACCCGGTACCAAATGCTCATCCCTAGCTTCGACCATACTTTTTGAAACTTTTTCATATATATATAATATGCCTTTGAGTGTGTTGTGATTGAAAATAGTAATCACCTATTTTGTGCATGTAGCAAGACCGGGAAATTGTCATTTTAATATATAGGGTAAATTACATTTTTCGTTTTTTATGTTTGTTTCAGATTGCAATGAATACCCTTTAACTTCAATAATTATACTCCAATCCTTTATTTAGAAAACTCATTACACTATACGTCCTTTAGCACTAGCCTGGTTTGTATGTTTAGTTAATTGTGACATGTGTTTTGCACATGAGGGTATTTATGTCTTTTTAACCCAATCTATTTAATTTATCTATCTATACTATATTATAAAGCATTTCCCAAGGATTCCTGTAAAATTTAAGTAATTACAACTTATAATGCTTATTGTACAATACTTAATTAGCATAGTAAATAGGCAAAACTGTCTTTTAAAAGACTAATTAAATTCAAATAAGCTCCAAGGATAAATTACCCAACATTCTAGGGGTGTAATGTAAAAATACTTATTAAACATTGCTTCTTGGCTGTAGAGACTCTTCAAAATCCTAACAGATCAATATTTACTGCCAATTATGTGAGATTGAATCTATTCATTATCGAATAATGCACCTTATTCATCCCTCTTTTTACTTAAAAGCCCTTACAAAGACGAAATATATTATTCCATCACGCATTCGCGCATACAAATACCCAATGGAGTTTCTACCCTACCACCACTGATCCACCATGAAAACTTCAGATTCCTAGACTCAATCAATCCAAACTCCACCATCAACTCACCACCACCACTACAACTAACTGTTACCGATAGATCCTCTCCAACCGTCACGCGTGATCGATCCAAAAGTTCGAAAAATCGGCTTCTTCACTTTCTGTCCACCTCCTGAGCGAACTCAAACCAGTCCGGCTGACACAACTCTGACACAGTCTCCTATCTCCGGTCATGATTCCGCTAACACATCATGCTTCCGATAACCTCTTACGTGCCGTCTGAGTGCCTCCTCCGTTGGATGTGCATCGGTCGATGGATAGCTTGTAGGTTGGCAGCTATTCACTGTCTAGTTCTGTTTTTGTGGCCTCTCTGACGCGATCTCCATCAAGCCCAGTAGGAATTGACAGAGAGTTTTCGAAGGATTCGATGAATTGGATGAAGAAAGATAGTTCTAGAAGATTAAGTTATACTTGCATGTTGCATTGGTTAAAAGAGAGTGCATGGCCCTGTTTTATTACTTTGTGAAAAAAGTTTAATTATTGTGTAGTTGGTTATAAGTTGTAACACTTCTGTATACATTTGTTGTCTTCGAGTATAGGTTTTGTGTGTTTATGATTTAATGGTTAGTTGTTGTGTGTGCTTCATGGGACAAATAAGTGTGAGACTCACTCGGGTGTAAAACTTTATCCTCAAACTCCAGAAACACATATTCCAATGTATGACTATTTGAATCTCCAAAAACAAATGACTTATCAACTTCAAACTCCAAAAAAGTAATATAGGGGATATATGCCTGTATTATATATCGAATCTGCATTGTTTATATTCTATTGGAATATAAACAATGGAATATGTGTTGCAGAAATAATATAGGGATATGATTTTTGTTTTTATTTTGTTTTGCATTGCAGGCACCACAAGATAAGAAGATTTTGGATGTAAGAGCAAACTTTTTTTTGTTAGAAACATGGATACACTAAGATCTCATTTAATACACACACATGAATATCATTGATCTTTTCTGATAGAACCTTTTTAGACTTGTATATTTGTATCAATCATGACTTGCCACACTATTTTGAAGGTTGTGGATGAGAAACTGTTCTATGATACTTTCAGTGCTTATGGACTTATTATGAGGAATCCAAAGGTAAACTTATTATAACTCCATTGTTATTATCAATCAGTGATATTGTTTCTGAATTAATTTCATTTTTTTTCTCAAATTTCTGTTTTAGCTAATTCAAGATTTCTCATACATAAAAATGTATAACCTTAACAAAGTTAGTTAATATGGTGGTTGTGATGTGGAAATGGCCATTTTCATCAGCCCCTAAGTACCCAAAATAGAAAAAAAAGGATTGAAAGTTGGATAACATAAAATGAATAGTTTGAAGTTATTAAACTTTTTAAATAGTTATAAAAGAAAAAAAAATATTTTTACTCAAAATAGAAGTTTGAGAAAAGTTGATTATCTATGCAATTGGTCTTCTGAAGTAAATTAAATTGTAGATGAAAACAATTCTTTGTATTCATGTAACTATCTTTTCCTTTTTATAGTGTGCCACGTTATCTTGAATTCATATACATGTATCAATATTGTCTTACTATGTTTGAAATAATCAAGTTCTTAGCAGCAATATTAGTTTGAGTAGCACTAGGAATATTGTGTCCTATGTAGCCATGCTTTGAGGTTGAAACATTAAGCGTGAGAGGGTATAAAGAGGAGACATTAAGCGTCACGTTAGAAAGGCGGCGCGATAGGAAAAAACACGTGGTAGAAGGGACGTTAAAGTGGTTTTTTTAAAAAAAAAATCAAGAACCAATAAAATGTTAGTATGAACTATGAAGAGGTTATCCAATTATAAGAAATCATATATATAAAATTCTTTTGTAAATATAAATTTTTATAAAACAATCCATAACCCGTGAAGCTCGCGGGTATATAACCTAGTATAGACAATATATACATATATAAGACTTATATATGATTTTTTATTGTTTTAAGGTTTGAATTATGCTCTTGCTCTGTATTATATATGGACTCCGCATTGTTTCAAGGTTTGAATTATTTTCTCGCTCTGTTTTATATATGGGCTCCGCATTGTTTTAAGGTTTGAATTATTTTCCTGCTCCGTATTATATTCGACTCCGCAGCAACGCGCGAGTTTCTCACTAGTATATAATAATCCATAAAACTCCTTTCTCTCTCTCTCTTATCTCTCTTCTCTGTCTGTCTCTCTCTCTCTACACCCATCATCACCATTAACTATCATCATTATAACCATCAGCATTCATCACCGATTCACCATCAACCATCACCATGTACCACTGTCATCAGCCCAAAAGACCACTACAAGACCGCAATCCTGCCGCTCCGATTTGAAACCCTAGGCTGTGGTGATTTTTAACGTTTGGGAGAAGATGCGGCGGTGGGAGTGGTTGTGACAGTCCAATCGTTGGTACCTGGGGTAATGCCTTTGTGACCATGTTGAGCGTGTCAATTATACCTAGGTAAAAAAAACCTGGTAACTGTAATCAATAACCTGCAGATTTAACTTTTTTCATGTTATATTGACTTTTATTTTTTACTTTTTTTAATCTGCAGAAGGCAATTGCAAGTTACTACCTTTTGTATGAAATTTATTTTATGCAGAGTACACATATTCCCTTTCATCTAATTGTTTTTTTTATTCTGATTTTTATTTTTTGAGGTTTTGTTATATAATGAAATATGTTTACATTGTGTATTGTAATATACAACCATTAATGGCTTAAAGTGTATCCTTACCACAAACGTAAGTGTAGACTTCTATTAGGGGCAATTTTATTACTTCACGCTCTGTTTTGGAATTTGTTCAATTTGGATGAAATTGAGGTTGAAATGATCAGAAATTGAGTGACTGGAGTGGACGTAAGTGGTGGGTGAGTTGATGTGGTGACGATGATTTATGGGATTGAAAAGATTTTGATGAAGAAAGTAAGTAATTTGTAGGTTGGAAACAGAGAAATTGTGATGACTGGAGTTTGGTGGTGGTGGAGGTGGAAAGAGTTTATTTGTTTAAATATATTTTTAAATATATTAGTAAATTACTAACATACCCTCATGTGCAAAACATATGCCATAATTAACTGAAATTTTTAACCTGGTTAGTGCTAAAGGACATACAGTGTAATGAGTTTTCCAAATAAAGGATTGTGACTGTAATTATTGAAGTTAAAGGTATCTATTGCAATTTGATACAAATATAAATGATGAAAAGTGTAATTTACCCTAATTAATATATATATATAGGGGATGGATCATGAGAAAATTAGTTTAAATGAGAAAACCAAAAAACTAACTAAAAAACCCTAAAAAACATACGAAATTTTTTTTTTACATTTTTTATAAAAAATCGCTATATTTTATGCATGGAAAAAATTTCAAAAACAAATTAAATTATTTTGTTGTATTGCACATGTGCACTATTACGGATATAGTGCGCATGTGTAGTACACATATAATGCACATGTGCAGTACTAAAAAAAAAAAATTTGAAAAAATTTTTATATATAAAAAATAGCGATTTTCTTATAAAAAAATTGGTATGTTTTTTAGCTTTTTTTTAGGCTTTTTTAGTTAGTTTTCTAGTTTTCTCATTTAGATGTAGTTTTCTCATGATCCTCTCCCTATATATATATGTGTGTGTGTGTGTATTTTCACTGGGAAATTGTCATTTTAATATATATATATATACATATATATATATAGATAGGTAGAGGATCTTGTATATTAATCTAATATTGTGAGAAGGGTGAGAAATAATGTGGTGATGACAAGTGTCATATATCTAAATTAATTCGAAAGGGTGAATTAATAATTTTCTATTTCTTTTAATTAATTGATTAAAAGATAACTGCCCAAAATAACCGACACCCTTTATTATAGGAATTCGAATTTAAGAATTAATCTACGAATTTGTGTCAGCTCGTTCACCGGTTATTAATTCTGTAGTGTTATATAATTTTGTAGTGCAAACACCATTCAGAACTGTATAGTGTTATATATTTTTATATAGTGTTATATAGTGTTACATGGTGTTATATAATGGTTTTTGGTGTTATATAATTCTGTAGTGTAACCATCAAAAAACGCTATATAACACCATCATTTATTAATTCTGTAGTGCAACCACCATTCATAACTGTATAGTGTTATATATTTTTACATAGTGTTATATAGTGTTACATGACGTTATATGGTGTTATATAGTGTTCTTTGGTTTATATAGTGTTATATGATGGATGCATAGTGTTATATAGTGTTATATTTTTTTGGTAGCATGTTTATGATGGATGTATAGTGTTATATATTGTTAGTGTTATATAGTGTTACATAGTGTTATATGGTGTTATATGATGTTATATAGTGTTATATGATGGATGCATAGTGTTATACATTTCTTGTAGCAGTTACATATTTATGTATTTTTAGAATTTAAGACCGATAGAATTTAGCAGTTAAATTTGAATCGCTAGAATTTAGGAGTGAATCACTAGAATTTAGGAGAGGTTACCTAATTTGAAACATATACAAAGACACTATTATCCCTACAATTTTCAAATCAGTCCATATAATTAAAACACAATTTATAATTTGGTCACTATTGATCTCAACTATTAGATAAAAAATCTAATGGTTTAAAACATTTCTTACACTTTTCATACTTTAGACACTTTGTACACTATCCCTACGATATATATATATATATATATATATAGAGAGAGAGAGAGAGAGAGATACATGTTATTACTATAATAATCACTATTTTCAAAATTGTATTGTGATTGATCATAGTAATCACGTATCTCTGTGTGTGGTAAGACCGGAAAACAAGTACCACGGAGACGTATAGGTTATCTCCCCTTTCTCTCTCGCCGCCCAGAATTCGTAAAGCCTGCTCGACGATGTATGCTTGAATCTGCATAGAGTGTGGGGTTTAATCGATCGGTTCATGGTAGCCATCTAGATCTAACCGTTCATCCTATTCGGATTCCTGTGTCATCCATTCGCAGCTTTGGTTTTTTGTGGTTTTAGAAAAGGCTTCGCTGATGGAAAGGGAAGGGGACTACGATAATGGTGGTCCATGGTCGAATGTGCAATACTGGAAGAATCGTAAAAGTAGAGGGGATGGTATCGAATGGACGTTTCTTGTTCAGAATATCTCAGACCGTGTTACAAGGAATATATTATGGCGGACTTTTCAGCCGTTTGGCTTCATCTCTGACGCGTATGTGGCCCGGAAGCGGGATGCTAGAGGAAGGTGTTTCGGCTTTGTCCGTTATGTGGGTGTGGTAGACATGAAGGAGACTTTAGAGAAACTAAATATGATAAAGTTGTTTGACATGAAGGTTTCTGTTTCATTAGCTAAGTATGATAAGGGTCATAAGAGGATTAATTATGCTTCGGATTTTATGGGTAGAAGTGTTTGGAGGCCTAAGGGCAGATTTCAGGATAATTATAAGCACTCGGATGTGGAGAAACAACCATCGGATCTTGGCCAGTCTGGCCCGGCTTATGTTCAAGAGGGGAGATCTTATGCTGACTTGCTTAAGGGGAATAAGGAGGTGCAGGGCCATGATGCGAAAGTTGTTAATGTGGAGGGGAAGGGCTCTTTATACCCTCTACATTGTATTGGCAGGTCTGTTATCGGACACACAAAGGAGGTTATGACTGTTAATAAAGTCAGACTATTGGTAGAAGAAAAGGGCCTAATAGATGTTGGTTTGTCATACGTTGGAGGATTGACTAATTTACTAACCTTCAATGACAAGGCTTCTGCCATTGGTTGCATGGAGGTGCATGTGATCGATGTCGTAAGGTCGGTCAAAAAATAAAATTAAAGTGTCCTATTCACCTTTAACTAATAAAGGGCAAGTAGGGTGTCGAATCCACGGGGAATCAGTGGAAAGTATGAAAGCTTGTTGTTTTAACTATCATCTATGTCTAAACTAATTGCTTTTTGCAGTTTTGTGAGAGTAAATATGAAAACGAATGTAAATTAGAGTTGTAAACAATTGTGAGAAGATGGACCAATCTCCGGGTTTTCAGCTTATGCAGAAAATCGTTTTACTTAGTTACTACCAGTTGGAAATCACATAGACATGATCCGTAAAACTCGTTTTGATAAATAATTAACGGACAATATATTTGATTGCAATGATCCACGATCGAAACCGAAAGATTGATGCAAATGAATAGTAATCCAACTAATTACCAATTTTAGATTTCATAAACATAATAAGTTCAATGATTAAAGATTTAAAACAATGACAATCTAGAATTTAATCCCGATCGTTGATGAACAAACCAAATAATTGATGAACTGAAACGATTACGATAATCAAATATTGTTTAATCTAAACAAGAACGATAAAAACGACTAACCGAATGATTAATCAGTTTTCAATCCAAAAAGTCGTAAACATACATAAACCAAAAGTTTCATGCATAAACCCTATTCCCGGAGACGGTCACGGGACGACTAGCCGCTCATGACGTGCATACAACCTTCAATAGCTTGAGATGAGATTGAGTTCATGATGACTTGGTGATTGGTGGGGAATTATGATGATTGGTGCGAATTCTCGACCCCCTGATGTGGTGTACGGCTGCCTCTTCCCCATCGATGATGATCAGAAGTCGCCCCCTCTTGAGAGTTCCCAAGTTACCGAATAGATGAGAGGTGTTGCTGGGCTGAATTTAGAGCCCAATAACGTATAATATGGCTGCCCAAGAAATCGTGATGTTGAAGTGTCTTGTGGCTGCTCCAATAATTCGTGATAGTGGCCCAATATTTCGTGGATGTTGCTAATGATGAATTCAAGGCCCAAAAGTCTATTATATTGCTGCCATCATTCGTGACCCTTGCTGCCAAAGTGATGATAATGATGTCTTTTATCATTAGTTTGCAACTCCCAAAAATAATAAAGTCTCCTCAAAAGTTGTGATGGTGGCTGCCACTAATCTTCGTGAATATTGTTGCTGCCCCTTCAGTTTTCGTGATCCCCAGTTGTATATTATGGCTGCCCACCTCTCGCGCTTGAGTTTTTTTTTCGAGGTCAACCGTAAGCCACAACCTCAATCCGTATGCTTTAAGTCCAAGTGTCTGTTTGTTTTATGTGAACACCATGCAAACACCCTTAACTCACGGTTTTATTTCCGTAACCGACATGTGTGTATATGTGAATTAAATGATGGATGATTTGATCCTTTAAGAAAACCTCCAAGGAAGTGCACGTGATCCTCAAAGTCCACCAGTTTCCTTTCACATGACCCTTTTTGACATATATTAATGATGATGTTTTATATCTCCTCTCAATTAATGTTGCTCCTCAAAACCTTCAACATAAAGGCTGCCACTTTCACGTGGATCCTCCTCAAATCAGAGCCTCCTTTTCTCGTTTATCATATTTGGATGTTCCGTTTCATCTCTACGTTCTTTAACTTCATCGAATTAAGCAATTAAACCTGCAAAACCACCATTTCTCGTAGTTATCTTATTCGATCCATATACTTACTTAAAACCGAATAAAACACACAAGTTAAACACTTTAAAACTCGGTATTCACTCTCTACATCACATCCCCACACTTACCTTTGATTGTCCTCAAGCAAACTGTTACGGAACTAGTCACCATAGTAACAACACCTCTAAACCCCATACCGATGCAACCGTTTAAGTCCCAAGTCATACCCGTTCCATAGACTGACACAATCAAGATTGACAGTCCGACAAGCAATAGATGCAATTTATAAAACTTAAGACTTGTCTATTCAAAACTAACATGCTTAGGATTATTCACATGCTACACGCCCCTCACAATCAACTCTCCTCTCGGTTTAAAAACTGAACTAGCGTTTAATGTGCTAGCATTTATATCACTCAAAACCAAACATGAAATCCTGTAATCATAGGCTTGTACAACAATCACACCTCCACTGTATCATGTAACACGGCACATATCAAAAGGACTTTCGGTTTTGGGCTTAGGTTAAGGGTAGGAATTTTTTTTTCTTATATATATATTTTTTTTCGTGGCGAACAAACAAACGACCAAACCGTGACAACTTTATTTGCAAAGCACATAACAGACTTTTGGGTTGGTTTCCACCTAAGAACATAGACAATATCCACAAAACTTCTATTTTTGCTCTTTTTCTTTTCTTTTTCTGATTATTTTTCTTTATCTATTTTTTTTCTTCTAATTTGTCGTTCACGGTCAGTATCAAACAATTCACATTAGGTGGACAAACGAAAGGGTAAATAGGCTCAACAGGGCTACTAAGGGTGATAACGAGGTAAACAAGAACACATAAACAGGTGTACGGGATATCCTAATGCCTTTATCATTTACGTGCACATATCAAACCACAGTCTCAACATGCATCAAATCATACAAGTTCTAACACAAAATAACATGCGGCCTGCTCTCATCAAATGAAGTCATTATGTAAATCATTCTACCATTCTACAGGCTCAAATTCTCACCAAGAAAGGGTAAAAAGGCTGCCGACACGTAGCATATGCAATCTGAAGCATGTTACCCCTAAATAGACATCTCTTTTCAACTCTTTTAACTAAAAACACCTGTCGGACCTACTCTCATGAAACTTAAAGGAACGACCATGACAAGGGACTATGTTAGTTTACTATCGGCAAGGAACCCATTAGTGATTGAAACATTCGGTTTTCATATCCATTTAATTCACTTAAGGCGATGAAATTCTTTAAAATTTTCAAAATCTTCAATTTTTTTCAGTTTTCATCGTTTTCAAACACTTTCAAACTCTTGTCCCAAACCTTTCCCTTCCCGGGTATCCCATATCCCCACACTTGGGCGACATTGTCCCCAATGTATAGTGCTTTTAAAAATAAAACCCGGGAATACCAACTAACAAACATCATGAGCGACTAATTCCTCACACAAAAGACATAAACACATTCCCTAGACACAAATTGTTTAACACCACCAAATACACGAATAAAAATGCAATAATAAGAGTGGAACAGACTCCCCTGGTTTGACGTGTATAATCCTCATGCCATGTTCCACCACAACCGTATAGCATTTCATTCGCGGTTGTGTCCAACAAGTACTCGGGCCAATCTCCACGATTAGTGTTCAGATCATCCCTGTCCAAATGGAGATTGAGTATGGACAGTTTTGACTGAACTCTAATCCGTGCATCGTCCGTAACTGCAACTAGAACGTATTGGGACTTCACCAAACATCCCCACACTTGGACCATTGCATCCGTAGAGATGAATAACCTGGTAACCTGCAAAAATACTCACGCAAAAACAAACAAATATACACTACTCTACATCCTCGGGCTGCCTCCCGAGAGCGCTAAGTTTATAGGTCTTTAGCCAGACCATACCTGATATACCCTCATGGTGGTCGAAGTGAACATTTACCCACCGAGTTTCCTACATATGCTCGGTAATTGACATTCCAACCTCCTATCTGCTCTCTTCTGCCAACAATATTTGTCGAATCAAATCGGAACAAGTGAAATCCACATTTGCCTACCGAATTTCCAAGGTGTTTTCTATAGTTGACATGTCGAGTCTTCACCTTCTTTCCTATCATGAGTACGTCTGTTGGATCATCGTATAGCCACTTCAATATACCTTGTCTGAGGTCTTCTCTACTCACCTTTCTCTTTTTCCCACTCGAGCCATCATTCCCGACTTTGTTAGCTGGAGTAATCAAAATATGCAGTGGTTCGGAATATACTTGAATTACATCAGTCTCTAGCTCTTTAGTAGGTGCTAAGTCTTCATGTAGGTTTAAACATATAACTTCAAGTTCAGGAAGACTTTCAACCTCTTCTTCATCTTCGACAACCAAAACTGGTATTTCTTCAACAAATGCAGGAATGGATGTGGTATTATCCTTCACAGCCTTCAATGTTGCAATTTGTTCGTCTATTTGATTCGATCGTTGGACCATAGCCTCAGTTCTCAACCTACTCTCTTATACCATATCCATTATAATATCCATGATTTCATCAAGTTTAGAATTTTGGTGTTTACCTTGATAATCATTTGGACTTTGGTGTTGCTGATATGAACTCCCTTCGTAATTACCATGATTATTGTATGTTGACTCAGAGTAGTCATGGTAACGACCATTATAATCTTCTTGGTATCTTGAGAGGGAACCACCTCGGATTCGTAATTATCATAATCCAAATTTTGCTCGTACTTGTGGTTGACATTTGACTGATAGTGTCCCTGATATGAAGGTGCCTTGTACCCAGACATCAATTTTTCTTTCCAAAACACTGGGTCTGTCCAAAACACTAGGCAATCTTCAAGTATATGAATTTTTCCACAACAAGGGCATGACTGATGAGCTCTATCCATGACCCAAAGATTTCACTTCCTGCAAAAACAAACTAAAATACTCGCGTAGAAACTAACATATAAAAAAACTAAAAACTACAAGAAATATTTTTGGATTTTTGGTTTTTTCTATTTTTTTAGTTATTTAATTTTTTTAGAAAAACAACTTACTAAACACTAAGCGCACCGATTCCTCGGCAACGGCGCCATTTTGATCGATGTCGTAAGGTCGGTCAAAAAATAAAATTAAAGTGTCCTATTCACCTTTAACTAATAAAGGGCAAGTAGGGTGTCGAATCCACGGGGAATCAGTGGAAAGTATGAAGGCTTGTTGTTTTAACTATCATCTATGTCTAAACTAATTGCTTTTTGCAGTTTTGTGAGAGTAAATATGAAAACGAATGTAAATTAGAGTTGTAAACAATTGTGAGAAGATGGACCAATCTCCGGGTTTTCAGGTTATGCAGAAAATCGGTTTACTTAGTTACTACCAGTTGGAAATCACATAGACATGATCCGTAAAACTCATTTTGATAAATAATTAACGGACAATATATTTGATTGCAATGATCCACGATCGAAACCGAAAGATTGATGCAAATGAATAGTAATCCAATTAATTACCAATTTTAGATTTCATAAACATAATAAGTTCAATGATTAAAGATTTAAAACAATGACAATCTAGAATTTAATCCCGATCGTTGATGAACAAACCAAATAATTGATGAACTGAAACGATTACGATAATCAAATATTGTTTAATCTAAACAAGAACGATAAAAATGACTAACCGAATGATTAATCAGTTTTCAATCCAAAAAGTCGTAAACATACGTAAACCAAAAGTTTCATGCATAAACCCTATTCCCAGAGACGGTCACGGGACGACTAGCCGCTTATGACGTGCATACAACCTTCAATAGCTTGAGATGAGATTGGGTTCATGATGACTTGGTGATTGGTGGGGAATTATGATGATTGGTGCGAATTCTCGACCCCCTGATGTGTATGGCTGCCTCCCCCCCATCGATGATGATCAGAAGTGGCCCCCCTCTTGAGAGTTCCCAAGTTACCGAATAGATGAGAGGTGTTGCTGGGCTGAATTTAGAGCCCAATAACGTATAATATGGCTGCCCAAGAAATCGTGATGTTGAAGTGTCTTGTGGCTGCTCCAATAATTCGTGATAGTGGCCCAATATTTCGTGGATGTTGCTAATGATGAATTCAAGGCCCAAAAGTCTATTATATTGCTGCCGTCATTCGTGACCCTTGCTGCCAAAGTGATGATAATGATGTCTTTTATCATTAGTTTGCAACTCCCAAAAATAATAAAGTCTCCTCAAAAGTTGTGATGGTGGCTGCCACTAATCTTCGTGAATATTGTTGCTGCCCCTTCAATTTTCGTGATCCCCAGTTGTATATTATGGCTGCCCACCTCTCGTGCTTGAGTTTTTTTTCGAGGTCAACCGTAAGCCACAACCCCAATCCGTATGCTTTAAGTCCAAGTGTCTGTTTGTTTTATGTGAACACCATGCAAACACCCTTAACTCACGGTTTTACTTCCGTAACCGACATGTGTGTATATGTGAATTAAATGATGGATGATTTGATCCTTTAAGAAAACCTCCAAGGAAGTGCACGTGATCCTCAAAGTCCACCAGTTTCCTTTCACATGACCCTTTTTTACATATATTAATGATGATGTTTTGTATCTCCTCTCAATTAATGTTGCTCCTCAAAACCTTCAACATAAAGGCTGCCACTTTCACGTGGATCCTCCTCAAATCAGAGCCTCTTTTTCTCGTTTATCATATTTGGATGTTCCGTTTCATCTCTACGTTCTTTAACTTCATCGAATTAAGCAATTAAACCTGCAAAACCACCATTTCTCGTAGTTATCTTATTCGATCCATATACTTACTTAAAACCGAATAAAACACACAAGTTAAACACTTTAAAACTCGGTATTCACTCTCTACATCAGCATGCTAACTTCTTTCATAGCATTTTCTCTAAGTTTTACCTATGGAATGGTGAGGACATCCCGTATAACCGGATAGTAACGCTGAATATGTCCGGGGTGCCGTTTATCATCCGTGATAACACACTGTTTGACAGGATTGGTGGATTGTTTGGAAGTGTGATTAAACAGTCTTCATTTTCGTGGCAAGATGAAGATAACTCGGTGGGGTCTGTTATGGTTCTAACTTCGCAAAAATCCAAAATTGAGGAGGTCATGGTAATCAAGTGGAATGAAAAAAGTATCATTGTTTGGGTTTCGGAATCGGTGGATCAGTATCTGCAGAAACCGGATAGTGGTTCTGTATTGGATGATAGTGAATATGAGTCTGACACGAAATCGGATTCGGATGAGGATCTTGAAGATGTTGAGGACCTCGAAGAGGGCGAGATCCGGTCGAGTGTGCCATCTGATGGGGGGTGCTCAGGCTTGTGAGCAGGATCCGACAACGGAGGTTGGTGCGTCAGATGCAGTTCCGGTGGAATTCCAATCGGCTCCGGGTGGTAATGAGTCACCGGTAGTCCAAGCGGTTCCTAATCATAATGCTTACATGGGAAATCAAAATGTGCATGGGGATATGGATGGGTCGGCGCGTGGGACAAGCGTTAATGACGTGGCCTTGGACAAAGTAAATAATGCACTGTCTAATAATGAATGGGGTAATGGGCCCATTGATTTGGATTCTGATGAGGTGTTTGGGCAACCCAATCTTTCTTCTAGTGGTGATGGCCCAACCCCATTAAATAATCTGGGTAAACGAAATAGAGACGCAAGAAGTCCACCCTCTTTGGGTTCGACTCAAGGGCCCACTCATCGATCCTTTAGTCAACCGAATAGGTTGAATTTGGGTTCTTTAGACCTGAATACACCTATGGGGGTTTTTTTATGGAGCGGAGGAGAATAATCTAGAAAATCCAGATGCCCTGTTGATGTATCTGGTAATCGAATGGATGGTGATGCAATTAATGATGAAACTCAACTCCCAGGAGATTATGGTGGCCAGGAAAATCACGAATTTCAGAATATCTTGTGGGAGGAGGTTGAGGCTACGGTTCATATCGGAGCAGTATTAGGTATCAACCTAAATGGTTTCGAGTCGGATACTGAAAAGCTTATCACGGAGGAAGGTGTCGCAAATGTTTCCCGATGAATTGCTTGTCTGTAAATTTAAGGGGGATTCGGAGCCATCGGAAGTCAGATTGGATCAGGGGGTTAAAAACTAGCTATGGGATTCACTTTCTTGCCATTCAGGAGACGAAATTACAAGATTCTTCGTCATTTATGTTCAATCAATTTTGGGGCCGAGCTGAATTTAAAGTTGCTGTGGTGGATTCGCATGGAAGGTCTGGGGGTCTTGCTTGTCTGTGGTGCCCTACAGTGTTCAGGTGTGTTGATATTTTCCATAATAGGAATTTTATTATTGTCTCGGGTTTCTTGGTCCAGTCGGGGTGTAGAATGAATTTAATAAATGTTTATGCTCCGAATGATGCGCTTAGTAGGCGAGTGGTGTGGTCAGAGATTTTGGGTTTTAGGAACTCATTACAGGAGTTATGGATCATGATGGGGGATTTTAATGATGTACGGGGATCCCAGTGAGCGTATGAATTCTGATTTCGTTGTTGCTAATGTTGAGGCTTTTAATCAGTTTATCTTATCAGCCAGGTTGGTGGAGTATAATATGGGTGGTGGAAATTTCACTTATATATCGGACAACGGAAAAAAAGCTGAGTAAACTGGATAGGTTTTTGGTGTGCTTGGGTTTTAGGGAGAGATGGCCAAATGCAACTGTGATTACGTTGGCTAGGGAAGCGTCTGATCATCAGCCCATTGTTCTTTTTACGGTTCAGTCTGATTTCGGCCACATCCCATTTAGATTTTTTAATTCATGGTTTGAGTATTCTGGGTTTCTTGAGTATGTTCTACAAAAGTGTGGTGAATTTAATTTCTCGGGGCCAGCGGATCTAGCGGTTGCAATTAAATTGAGGTGGTTGAAAAACATCATTAAGTCATGGCTGAAAGTTGAGAAGGAAAATAGGGAGGGGATTTATGGGGGGAAAAAGAGGAGGCTGGAAGTCATCGAAAAATTAGCGGAGGAAAGATTGTTATTGGATGATGAATTGGCTGAAAGAATAGAGTGTCGGAACTATGTAGCGGACTTTGACAGGATCAAACAGTTGGATATACGCCAAAAGTCTCGGTCTCGATGGGCTATTGATGGAGATGAGAACTCTGGATTTTTTCATCATATTATTAATTCTAATATAAGTACTAATAGGATGAATGGCTTGATGATTGATGGTGTGTGGATAACGAATCCTTTGGCCATAAAGGAGTCCTTGTATGAGTTTTTTCAAAGTCAGTTTTCGGAGCCTATGTCAGATAGGCCTGAGTTGGTATGTCCTGGTATAGCTACAATCTCAGATTCTGATGCTATCATGTTGGAAAATCCGTTCACCTTGGAAGAAATAAAGGCTGTCGTTTGGGAGTGTGAGGGAGATCGAGCTCCAGGGCCGGACGGGTTTAACTTCAAATTCATTAAAAGGTGTTGGGGGGGTTTCCGTGACGATATGGTTAGATTATTCAATAAATTCTTTGAGGAGGGTTCAATTAATAAATGCTGTACATCATCATTTATTGCACCGATCCCGAAAGTTAAAGATCCTGTCGGCCCAACAGACTTCCGGCCGATTAACTTGATTGGTGTAATCAATAAAGTTATATCAAAAGTACTGGTTAACCGTCTCAAAAAGGTGTTGGGGAACCTGATTTCTGAACAACAGTCGGCTTTTCTGGCTGGTAGAAATATCATAGATGGCCCACTTGTCCTTAACGAAGTTCTGAGCTGGTTAAGAAAGAATAAACGGAAAGGTATGTTCTTTAAAGTAGACTTTAATAAGGCATATGATTCGGTTAATTGGTCTTTCCTCGATTCGGTTATGGCTCAGATGAGGTTTCCGTGTAAATGGAGGTCATGGGTTATGGCGACTTTGTATTTTGCTAGAGCTTCTGTTCTAGTCCATGGATCACCAACTAGGGAGTTTGATTGCTCTCGTGGACTCAGACAGGTTGATCCGCTATCGCCCTTTCTGTTTGTAATGGTTATTGTTGGGATTGACCTTATCAGAGGAACAACTAATTAAAGCCAAAACTGGATCAGAGCAGTGGATCCAGAATAAGCAGATGTTGTGTATACAAGTCTCTCCCCTTGAAAGTGGTTTCAACATCTGCTGACCTCCTATCTACTGATCGGTACAACTGCTAATCAAGTCAAAGACTGATGAAGACTAAAGCCCTGCTGTTCAATCTACTGCCTTGAGTCAAGCACTGCTGGGTTATATCAAGTGTTGCTGGGTTAACATCAGTGGAAGGCTTCAGCAGTAGTTTAGTTTGTCTTTATGTAATGAATTGTAATAACAGTTGTTAGCATAGCAGTACTTGTATAGATCAGAGGTTAGAATTTGTTAGGAGGTTAGATATCACTTTCATGGTGACGTCAGCAAAGATGCCACAGTGGTTTGTCCGTGCCTATAAATAGAACAGTACCCTGTACTGTTCTATTAGCTCTACACCATCTTTCTTCCTGTACGAACAAATCATTGTGAGCTCAGGTTGAGGGGGAGTTTTGTTACATACATGCAAGTGTAATCGGTGTTTGGAATAAATTTAAGCATTCGGTTCATTGTTGAAAATGTGCGTTGAAAGCAATTCTCCTGATTGATTGTGAAAAGTTTGTTTCCATTAATATTCCGCTGCATTTCTCATTCATTGTTCATCTTAATTCAAACGTTAAACACAATCAAAATGAAACTCAGATCCTAACAATTGGTATCAGAGCCTGGACAGTCAAATTTGATTTAACAATCATTTTGACATAAATAGTTCAGCTCACAATCATTGATACTGATAGTTTGTTCGTTTTGTTGAAAAACAATGTAAGGTTTAATCACCATCAAAGTTGATTAATCAGTGCATGTAAAACAACCAGGATGACGTCACAATCACAAGATGATAAAAATAACATTGGCTCTCTTTTCAAACCACCCATGCTTAAACGTAATGAATACAACATCTGGGAGAGAAAGATGGGTCACATCCTTGCTCAACAGAATACCGGATGTTGGAGATCTGTTGTCTTTGGACCACACATTCCCATGGTGCCAAGTGCTGAGGATACAAAGAAGTTCGAACCTAAAAAACCTGAAAATTATACTGAAACTGATTTCCAAAAGTTCGAACTCGATGCCAAAGCATTTAGCATCATTGCATCTGCATTACCCAATGAATCTATGCTGGGCTGTTACATTGTAACAGTGCCAAAGAGCTATGGGATGCACTGAAGGAACAGTTTGGGGGAACTGAAGAAGTTATTGAAAATAATAGGGAAATTCTGAATCAGCAGTATGAAACCTTTTGTCACATCAAGGGTGAATCATTGACCCAACAGTTTGAGCGATTTAGCTATCTCATTAGTGAGCTAAGACTTGTTAAGGTTACATTTCCTAATTCAACACAAAATAGCAGGTTTCTTAGATCACTACCTGAAAAATGGGACACAATAGCTTTTGTAACTAGAAATTCAGCTGAGTTCAATGATCTGACCCTGACCCAACTTCATGGTAGACTCCTGACCTATGAAAGGGAGTTAAACCAGAAAATGAAGTTGCAAGAGTCTGGCAAAATTGCTGATGACTATGCATTTGGCATCACAGCTCTTTTTGGTCAGGAAGAATCTGGTAGCAGTAGTAAGGATCAGAGTTTTGATTATTTTATTGATATAACTGCTGGTGGAAATTTTAACAACTCTGATTCTCACTCTGCAAATTATGCTTTTACTGTAAATTGTGAAAACCAGATGTCAGATAACTTGTGTTTTGAACTAAATGATTTGCAACACTTTGATCCCACTGACTTAGAGGAGATGGACATTTTGCATCAATTGGCTTTGCTTAGTGTAAGAATAAGCAAATTCTATAAAAGAACAGGGAGAAAATTCCCAGGGTTACATGGGAATTTAAGAGTGGGGTTGGATAAATCAAAACTGAAGTGTTACAAGTGCAATAGGCTAGGTCATTTTAATAGGGAATGCAGGAGTCAAACCACTGGTCCAATAATAACTCATCCCAGCTCAAACCCTAGACCACAACCCCAAAGCACTGTGCACTATACCCAATATACCCCTGCAGCACATGTTAACACTGCTCACTATGCTGCAACCCCTGTGCCTGTGCATTATGTTCAAACCACTATTCCACAAATTCAGTATGTTCAAACCCCTGTCCCTCAGGCACAAGTGCAACCTGTGGCACCTCAACAAGCTGCTCCAACAGTGGTACAACCAGATCAGCAAAGCTTTTTCACCCAAGGCTTTGTTGACTGGAGCAGCATGCCTGATGAGCTTGGTGATGAAAATTTTGCACTCTATGCTTCTAATGATACTTTTAATGATGAATTTTGTTTGATGGCATTAGAGTCAATACCAGAAGGGGTAGAAACTGAAGGTGAACAGCTAAGTAATGAAACAGTGGATGAAGTGGCTGAAGCAGTGGTTACTGCAGTTGCTGGTGAACTACTGCTGGGAGAAAATCCAGAAGCCCTGATTGAACCACTGTCTGACCCCTGGTCCAAAGAAAACAAAAAAGAAGAGGAAGAGAAGAAAGCAGGTGAGAAAGAAGTTAGAGCTAATGAAGAAGGTGATCATCAATGTGATTGTGCCATGATGGCTGCTGCTAAGGTATCACCTCAAGTTCTTTAAAAACTGTGTTCAGACAAATGTATTATTGCATTTGCTAGCATTAAAGAGGTAAATGAAAACCTTAGGGATAAAGTCTTAACTGATGAAGTCAAATTTGAAAAGTCATTAAAAGAACTTAAAAACAAATTGGCTGAAAAAGACAAAGAAATCAACAGTCTCAAAGAAGAGCAAAGCATAACCAAAAACCAACTTCAAACTATGGTAGAAAAATACCAAGTTTGCAAAAAGGAGTTGGAATCCACCCAGATCACTTGTGAAAGATGGGTGGAATCTTGCAAATGTTATGAGGTTATGCTTGAGAAACAGCTTGAAAGCAATGTTAAATTTGGTATAGGATATTGAAAATATGATGATATTGAAAACACTGTTGTCAAACAAGCTGGTTCAACTGAAATAATACCAACCAACAAGAATGGCCCAGAAGTAAAGATTACTGACAAACTTGGTAACAAAATCACTCTGGAAAGATCATCTGTGGGGTCCTCAACTTTTGAGGAAATTGAGAAATACCAATTTAAACCCACATGGTCTGATGAGTGTGACATTCTTGAAAATTTCAAACCCATGGATTTCACAACCACTGATGGTGTCACAGCTCCAAAAGCAAAGGTCATTCCTATCAAAGACATCCCAACAGTGGTTCAAAACTCTGTTGCTAAGGAGTCTGAGAAAAGGAAGAAAAGAGAAAAGATCAAAAACCTGTTTTGTGATTTTTGTGAAAAGAAGAATCATCTAACAAAAGACTGTTTTCTTCTAAAAGCATATGATCTAAACAAAACAAGTATCATTCTACCTGCTGAAAGCTGCACCATCTGTGGTAAAAATAACCACAATACTCAAGAATGTGTGTATCTCAAGAACTTTGATGTGAAAAAGAGTGAGTACACTGCTAAAACATCCTTGAGTCCATCAACATCATCTGTCAAATTCACCAAGAATCAACCACTGTTTGTGCCAGTCCAAACAGCTGTTACAAAACAGCTGAATCAAACATCTGTCCAAAGAGATGTTCAAGTGCTTGATGCACCCCCTGCCAACCAATACAGAAGAGGCAAGGGACAACCACCATACCAAAGGATCCCACATGTTTATGAGACCTACAAAAGGCCCTCTAAACCAAGAGTGAACAGGCATCCTTTTGTGTAACAACTCTCATCAAAAGTCATATTTATTAAATTAATTTGTCCAATAGGAAACCCTAATTGAGACACCCAAGTGATTCTGTATAAACCCTAAAATTTTTAGAATTTTCAGAATCAGGATCAGGGCCCCTAAAACTCATTGGGGGGGGGGGGGGGTAAACCCTAGTTACGATTATCTTAAAATCTCGTTGTCAAAAACGAATTTTGAGAAAATGTCAACTCAGCAAGCCTACACACACACACACGGGGCTACTCTATAAATAGGGTGTAACCCTTACGGACCGTAAGGGATTAGGCTTACGGTCCGTAAGCAAGGTAAAATTCGTGTATAAATAGTGGACTTTGGGACTTGCATTCTGGAGTTGAAACGGCAAAGAAATTCGTTATATGCACTGAGTTACGTTCTGTTTACTATCAAAACACACACGGATCACTAATCGCCGCCGCAATACAGGGTAATAACTCGATCGCTGAAACGATTCAATGTCCGATCGATTAAACTATCCAATGGATGTTTAAGTGCTGCCCACATTAGGGTTTATGCTTTGTCATTCGTTGTTAATTCAATGGATGTTTAAGTATCGCACTTTGTCATTCAATGTGAAGGTTTGATCTCGTGAGTTATCGTAAATGCTGTATTAAGTTACTAACCGAATTGTGTGCCTGTTATTAAATTTAGGTTAAACGGCTAATCAGTAGGCTAGGCTCTGCTCAATTAAACCTGCAATGTGAGTCATTCTCTTTTTATCAAATTACTTTCAAAAGCATGTTTATTTTCAAAGTTATAATTACAGTGATTAAGTTTATGTAATCACCAAATTACAGCTGATATGTGGGGTATTGTGCACATTACTATTGTTTTTATCACTTTAGGTGGGCGAACCTAATTAGTGATACTCTTCACTATTGGGTAACAGGACTCAATAGTGATATGACCACAGTCACCGAAACGAGTCGATGACAAATACTGTGGGTAGTTGGTTGATATCTGAAACATTGTAATCTCTCTTAATACTGTAAATTATAACAAACGTGTCATTTTATTAAAAAGAATGATTCACTCAGTATTTCCCGCTGACAAAACCTTTTTCAAACATGTTTCAGGTGATCTGTTGTGATCCAGGAAAAGTGCCGAGAAGCACTACAAGCTTAAGGAAGTGGCAAAATATAAAATAAAGAAACATGTTTTGTAAAATAAAAAGATTTCTCTGTGAAATCTTATGATTGTATATTACTGGGATTGTATCCCGAGTTGTGAAATAAAATAATCGGGAAATTGCAGTTTTTACAAGATCCTGATGAAAACTTCCGCTGTTAAATAAATACCACGGGATTTTCTGTCCCACGACTCCTGAAACGGGTCAAACCGGGTCGGGGGCCGTGACAGAAAAAGGTGGTATCAGAGCCACTGATTTAAGCCTATTAAGTATTTAGAAAATACTTAATTTTCTACTTGTCATTATGTGATTATGTGTTTTCTTAATTGAATATTTGTGTACAGTATGGGTAAACAAAAACTGTCAAATATCTATCTTAAATTAGATAGGTCATCCAACGAGAAAGAAAGTTCCTCCCAATCAAAATCCTCAAATCACTCTGTAATTCCTAAAGAAGGAATATTTGTCCGAAAGGCACACTATGAGGAACCACTTTCTCCTAGTAAAAGAAGTCTGATTATTAGGAAAAGTAAAGAGAAAATAAAGTAATTTCGAGAAAAGTAGATTAAACAGGAAACCCAGGAATTAACCAGTAAATCACCTTGGGAGGACAAGTTAGATGAAAAATGGGCAGATCTGTATATACTAGCTACTGTAGCAGTAAATGCAACTCTTTAAATATTTTAACTCAAGTTTTAGCAGTTTTATCACCTACAAATCCAGAAACTATATCTTGTAAATAAATAAGTAAACCCTAGTGTGTTTTAAAATTTCATTTGTTTTGTAGTCACACGATATGAAATAATATTTAAAGGTTATCTATGAAATTTTAACTTAGTATTTGTGTGTATTTTGTTAAACAGCATGAGTGACTTGTCTGATGCCCTTCAGAATTTAAATCTCTATCCGGTAAAAATAGAGGTTTCCAGAGATTTCAATAGGTATGTACCAGATATAGAAGAACCTATTGAATTTAATGCTCCACCTCCCGAGAAACCCAAGCCCAAGAAAAAGAGAAGATTTGTGGGATGGAGGCGTGTGCGTAGGAGGAAACCCGTCCCTAGAAAGATGCCTAAAGTAGAAAATCCTTTAGATAAAGGAAAGGGAATTGAAGCCGGGGAAGAGTCTAGGCAGATGGGATCACAGTTTGATGAATATTCTAAGCAAATAGAAATGGAGATTGGAGGAGGTTCTCAGGTAGAAGTTGGAGAAAGTTCTAAACAAACTCAGGAAATGACATTGCAGGAAGAGCTAGATTTTATATTGGCAAGCTGTGATACTATTCAGCCTGTCAATACAAATGTTTTTACTCGTCCTATTGAAACTCAACTCCCTATAAACTTAGAACCAGCAATCCCAGAACCTATAATCCATACCCAACCTCTAGGAATGGACGAGTGGTGGACGAATGACTGGCAATTCCAAAACCTGCTCAACAGTCCTTATTCCTTCCTTCCTCAATTTGACCCAGAACCTATACCTAATCCACCTATGAGCAATGAGAATTTAGCTGAACTCCGTCACTTTGGCGAAGAACTGGTGGATGCTGGAAATAGGATCAGGGAAGTAGGAGAACGGATCTCCTGGAAGTACGATGAGAGGGAACGCCGTTACTAAAATATTAGCTGACGAGGGATAGTAGGTTTATGAGACTGTGGTTGTATAATAGCAATAATAATAATATAGCTTGTGAAATAACCTAAAATAAAACTTGTGTAAGATAATGGTGTGTATTGAAGCATACTATAAAATATATAAACTGGGAATCGAAAAATCGATAGTTTTGGCTATATGTGCTTTATGAAATTTATATGATGGTTCTGTGTATAATTGATTATTTATTTGATACTAATAAAAATTAAATATATTACCAGATGGAAAACGCTAATAATGAACCAGTTAATGAGGTTAACCAATCTGAGCAACACCCGGAGGATCAATTTTTAAATAGGCAGGATATAGAAAATATTGTTGCTCAGGGAATAGCCAATGCTATTCCAGCAATAGTTGCTGCTGTTAGAAATCCAATCGAACCTCAACAAATCGTTCCTAGCAAACGCATTTCTGAAGATAACTTCAGTAATAGCGTAAATGGAGGCGGTAATAATCACGATGATAATCCACGGCAAGCTCCGCTCCCTAAAAAAAATGAAAGCTGCAACGCCTGGTTGCACTTACAAATAATTTCTTGCTTGCAAACCCACTGAATTTGCAGGCAATGAAGGAGTGACTGCGGCACTGCGTTGGTTAGAAAAGACCGAGGCAGTGATTACAATAAGTAAATGTGCCAAAGACGATCAAGTTATGTACGCGTCAAATCTGTTCAAAGAAGGGGCGCTAGAATGGTGGAACACGGTGTTACAAGCAAAAGAAAGGATGATAGCTTATGCCATGAACTGGGAAGAATTTAAGAGTCTTGTAGAAAGAAAATTCTGTTCCAAATATGAAAAAGATCAAATGGAAAATAAGTTCTTAAACCATAGAATGATGGGTGTAGATTGTCGCAGTTATACTTCGACATTCTTTGAATATCCTAGAGTGGTACCAACACTGGCTTCGCCAGCACCGGTACTCATTTCTCGCTATATTTGGGGACTGATTAGCGAAATTCGCAATATCGTTAAAGCTACGAGACCTCGTACTATTGACAATGCGGTAGAATTAGCTAATACTTTAACCAATGAACTGGTACGCACACGAGATGAAAACAGGAAGAAGGAATTGGCTCAGAAAATTACCTAAGGATTTCGTACGGGTAATAATAATAGCTTCAAGAGAAGAGGAATAGGGCAATCTTCAACTTCGCCATTCTGCAACAATTGCAAAAAGAAACATTACGGAAGATGTAATGTAACCTGCAATTTTTGCAAAGTGGTAGAACATCGGGAAGAAAACTGCAGAAGGAAAACCATAGTCTGCTTTAACTGTGGTGAAGCAGGACATTTCAAAACAGAATGTCCTAAATTGGTCAAACCAGCAGACAACAAAGCCAAGACAGCCGACGGAGCTACCAAGAAGAATGTTCGAGCCTTTCAGTTAACTACTCAGGAAGCCGAGATGATTCCAGATGTGATAGCTGGTACGTTCCTAGTTCACAATGTGTATGCAAAAGTATTATTTGACTCTGGTGCAAACCAAAGTTTTATTAATACTTCATTCTGCCAAGCTCTTAATTTACCCTTAACCAAACTTAGGCAGATTTTTACAGTCGAAACGACAGACGTAAATTCTGTTAGCATAGATAAAGTTTTGCAAAAAGAAAATATAGAACTCTCAGGTCATAAATTCTTTGCAAACCTATTACCTATGAAATTAGCTGAATTAGATGTTGTGTTAGGAATGGATTGGCTAGTAGCCAACCATGCTCGAATTCTTTGTGATCAGAATTCCATAGAAATTCGTGCACCTACCGGAGAAGTAATCATGATTACAGGAGATAAACCACGTAAGCCCATGAAGTTCATATCAGTAATGAAAGTTGCTAGTTATGAACGAAAGCAATGAATAGTATATATGATTTCAGTAATCATTAGTACTAAGGGTAAAGAACTTAAGGAGATTCCTGTAGTCTCAGAATACCCAGATGTATTTCCAGAAGAGTTACAAGGGTTACCACCAGATAGGGAGGTAGAATTTAGGATTCATCTAATTCCCGGAACCATACCGATAGCCAAGGCACCTTATCGGTTGGCTCCCACAGAAATGTTAGAACTGAAAAAGCAATTAGATGAATTACTAAGTAAAGGATTCATACAACCTAGTTCATCCCCTTGGGGAGCACCAGTGTTGTTTGTAAAAAAGAAGGACGGTTCAATGAGAATGTGTATTGATTATAGAGAATTGAATAAGGTTACAATTAAGAATCGATACCCATTACCTAGGATTGATGATCTTTTCGATCAACTTCAGGGGGCTAGATATTTTTCTAAGATAGATTTACGCTCCGGATATCATCAATTAAAGGTACAAGAATAAGACGTACCTAAAACTGCTTTCAGAACTAGTTATGGTCATTATGAGTTTACAGTCATGCCCTTTGGGTTAACGAATGCACCCGCAGCATTCATGGACATGATCAATAGAATTTGTAAACCGTACTTGGATAAATTTGTAATTGTCTTCATCAACGATATACTTATTTATTCTAAAAATCAGGACGAACATTGTCAGCATTTGCATTCACTCTTAACTTTGTTAAGAAAAGAAAAGCTTTACGCCAAATTCTCGAAGTGTGAATTTTGGCTACAAGAAGTGTAATTCTTAGGACACATGGTAAATCATGAAGGTATTCATGTAGATCCTGCTAAGATAGAGGCAATTACCAAATGGAAGGTTCCACAATCCGCAATGGAAATTAGAAGTTTTATAGGTTTAGCTGGATACTATAGACGGTTTATTAAGGATTTTTCCAAGATAGCTGTACCATTAACTAAGCTAACCTGTAAAGCAGTTAAGTTTGAATGGGGACCTAAACAAGAAGAAGCCTTTAGGATTTTGAAACAGAAATTAACCAATGCACGAATCTTAGCCATACCAGAAGGAACTGAAGATTTTGAAGTATATTGTGATGCTTCAAAACTAGGATTTGGATGTGTGCTGATGCAACGCAAGAAGGTAATTGCGTATGCTTCAAGGCAATTGAAAAAGCACGAAGAAAACTATACGACTCATAACTTAGAATTAGGAGCCGTAATTTTTGCCCTGAAAATCTGGAGACATTATCTGTATGGAAGTAAGTTTACTATCTATATAGATCATAAAAGTCTAAGATATATATTTAGGCAAAAAGAGTTAAACATGAGGCAAAGGAGATGGATGGAAATCCTAAGTGACTACGACTGTGATATTCAATATCATGAAGGAAAGGCAAATGTAGTTGCAGACGCCTTAAGTCGTAAGTACCATGAGAAGCAACGACGAGTTCGTGCTCTCAGATTAAATCTACAGATAGATTTAATAGAACAAATAAAGAGTGTTCAGGAAACAGCAATCAAGGATGATGCTGAAGGAATGAAGGGACGAATAAAAGAATTAGAACAAGGAGCTGATGGAATTTGGAGATTCCACAAAAGAAGAATTTGGGTACCTAAGCAGGGAGAATTAAGAAATAAGATTTTAGAAGAAGCTCATAAATCTAGGTATACCATGCACCCAGGAAACAATAAGATGTACCAAGATTTAAGAAATAATTTCTGGTGGATAGGAATGAAAAAGGATATAGCTCGATATGTTTGTAAGTGTCTTACTTGTTCACAAGTAAAAGCCGAACATCAGAAACCTTCAGGTCTACTACAACAGTTAGAAATGCCTGTATGGAAATGAGAACTCATAACAATGGATTTTGTTACTAAGTTACCCAAAACCAGAAAAGGTAATGATGCGATTTGGGTAATTGTGGATCGATTAACCAAATCAGCTCACTTTCTACCTATGAAAGAAACCTTTAGCATGGAAAGATTGGCAAAGTTGTATGTAGATGAAGTCGTATCCTTACATGGAGTTCCACTCTCCATTGTATCAGATCGAGATAGTCGTTTCACTTCTCACTTTTGGACGAGTTTCCGGCAAGCAATGGGGACTCGACTAAATCTGAGTACCGCATTTCATCCACAAACAGACGGTCAAAGTGAAAGGACGATACAAACTCTAGAAGACATGCTCCGAGCATGTGTGATAGATTTTGGTGGAAATTGGGACGACCATTTACCATTAATTGAATTCTCCTATAACAATAGTTATCATTCAAGTATTGAAACTGCCCCATTCGAAGCACTGTATGGAAGAAAGTGCAGAACTCCAGTTTGTTGGGCAGAAATAGGAGAAAGTCAATTACCAGGTCCGGAGATAGTGCAAGAAACGACCGACAAGATTACACAAATCAAGGAAAGGCTGAAGACGGCCAGAGATCGCCAGAAGAGTTATGCAGATAATAGACGAAAGCCATTGGAGTTTCAAGTCGGAGATAAAGTACATTTGAAAGTTTCTCCTTGGAAAGGAGTTGTTAGATTCGGTAAGAAAGGAAAGCTAAGTCCAAGATACGCAGGACCATTTCCAGTGATTCAACGTATAGGACCAGTTGCTTATCGTTTACAACTACCAGAAGAGTTAGCTGGAGTACATGACGTATTTCATGTATCCAATCTCAAGAAATGTCTATCTGAAGAATCTTTGGTAGTACCTCTCCAAGATATAGAGGTAAACGAAAAGTTAAAATTTGTTGAGAAACCTCTTCAGATAGAAGACAGAAAAGTGAAGTTTCTCAAGAACAAACGACTAGTGCTAGTTAAAGTAAAGTGGGATTCAAAAAGAGGAGCTGAATACACTTGGGAGCTGGAATCAGAGATGAAGCGAAAGTATCCTCAATTATTCCAGTAAGTCTCGAGGACGAGATTTTTATTAAGGTGGGGAGGATGTAACAACTATCATCAAAAGTCATATTTATTAAATTAATTTGTCCAATAGGAAACCCTAATTGAGACACCCAAGTGATTCTGTATAAACCCTAAAATTTTCAGAATCAGGATCAGGGCCCCTAAAACTCAGGGGGGGGGGGGGTAAACCCTAGTTACGATTATCTTAAAATCTCATTGTCAAAAACGAATTTTGAGAAAATGTCAACTCAGCAAGCCTACACACACACGGGGCTACTCTATAAATAGGGTGTAACCCTTACGGACCGTAAGGGATTAGGCTTACGGTCCGTAAACAAGGTAAAATTCGTGTATAAATAGTGGACTTTGGGACTTGCATTCTGGAGTTGAAACGACGAAGAAATTCCTTATATGCACTGAGTTACGTTCTGTTTACTATCAAAACACACACGGATCACTAATCGCCGCCGCAATATAGGGTAATAACTCGATCGCTGATACGATTCAATGTCCGATCGATTAAACTATCCAATGGATGTTTAAGTACTGCCCACATTAGGGTTTATGCTTTGTCATTCGTTGTTAATTCAATGGATGTTTAAGTATCGCACTTTGTCATTCAATGTGAAGGTTTGATCTCGTGAGTTATCGTAAATGCTGTATTAAGTTACTAACCGAATTGTGTGCCTGTTATTAAATTTAGGTTAAAAGGCTAATCAGTAGGCTAGGCTCTGCTCAATTAAACCTGCAATGTGAGTCATTCTCTTTTTATCAAATTACTTTCAAAAGCATGTTTATTTTCAAAGTTATAATTACAGTGATTAAGTTTATGTAATCACCAAATTACAGCCGGTATGTGGGGTATTGTACACATTACTACTCTTTTTATCACTTTAGGTGGGCAAACCTAATTAGTGACACTCTTCACTATTGGGTAACAGGACTCAATAGTGATATGACCACAGTCACCGAAACGAGTCGATGACAAATACTGTGGGTAGTTGATTAATATCTGAAACATTGTAATCTCTCTTAATACTGTAAATTATAACAAACGTGTCATTTTATTAAAAAGAATGATTCACTCAGTATTTCCCGCTGACAAAACCTTTTTCAAACATGTTTCAGGTGATCTGTTGTGATCCAGGAAAAGTGCCGAGAAGCACTACAAGCTTAAGGAAGTGGCTCAATATAAAATAAAGAAACATGTTTTATAAAATAAAAAGATTTCTCTGTGAAATCTTATGATTGTATATTACCAGGATTGTATCCCGAGTTGTGAAATAAAATAATCGGGAAATTGCAGTTTTTTACAAGATCCTGATGAAAACTTCCGCTGTTAAATAAATACCACGGGATTTTCTGTCCCGCGGCTCCTGAAACGGGTCAAACCGGGTCGGGGGCCGTGACATTTTGGCTATCAGCAGGTGATTGGTCAAGAACCCCAACAGTGGTTAGAGAAAAACAGTCATAAAACTGTCCAAACACATGACCTAACCACCGTCCATCCATTTGAACTCATCCCAGACACTGTTGAGACCCCATCCAAAGCCTTATTGGCTTTGGAGTCCCTAATGAACTAATCCTTTTACTTCATGTGCAGGGAGCTTCTGCATGCTTAGCTAGCCTTTGGTATGTAGATAGTGTAGGTTCCAGGCACACGACAGGATGTAAAGCCATTCTCAAAGATTTCAAAATCCATGGAGGGGGTGATATATCCTTTGGTAATAATAGTAAAGGGAAAGTTCTGGGGTCTGGTACAGTGCAGTCTGGTAATGTAAAATTTGAAAATGTCAATCTGATAGACAATCTAAAATTCAACCTTCTGAGTGTTTCACAAATGAGTGATAAGGGGTATGGATCATTCTTCACAAAGGAGTGTTGTAGGATTGTTGGACCAGAAATGGTTGAAAAGATTGAAGCAATAATAAAAACTGGAAAAACAAAACTTGTTGCTCAAAGAAGTGGCAATGTTTATGTGGTGGATATGTCAAAAGAGAGCACCAGAACTGATGCTTGTCTGTTCTTAGCTGCATCAAACAAAGAGACAGAATTATGGAACATGAGATTGGGGCACACAAATCTCAAGACAATCACTGCCATTTCAAAACAGGGTTTAGTAAGAGGTTTACCTCAAAAACTGTTCACCTGTCCTGAGCATTGTGTTTCCTGCCTAAAAGGAAAACAACATAAAAGCTCCTACAAATCCATTGATGAGTCCAAAACAACCAAATGTTTGCAAATGCTTCATATGTATTTGTTTGGCCCAGTTGTCACACCCCGATTTCCACGTATCACCGGTGGGCCTGGTGGGGAGTATCGTGACGTAGTTGATATCATCATAGTCAAACAACACAATATATAAATGCACAGCGGAAGCAAAAGATAAATATGTTACGGTCCGAATATAAAGTAATATCAAGTATTACAACGGAAAGTAAAGGATCCACAGGCGGATCTAATAAAAAGAAAACTGTTCAACAGACTTTGACATCTAGAGCTTGCGAGACTTGATTAATGATGCCTGGAGTAGCCAGCCTATTTCGTATAGTACCTGCACTTAACCTTTTTGGAAAATACGTCAGTTTACACTGGTAAATACAACTCAACTGACTCATTTTGAAAAGAGTTTGTAAATTGATTTGAATGCACTTCGGCACAAAATATCTTTATAACTTGGGACAATTATTTGTATATAATCTTGTATACAGTTTTACTCATTTTCCGTCCATTAGCACCGGTTAGAAGAGCCGGTTTAAGTTAACTGACACGCCACAGGTATAATGCCCACAAGGTTGATTCCTTTACGTGGATTACCTGTTTTTACATAATGCATCTGTCAGGTGTACGCCTACACCCCGTGCTTAGGTCGTGGCCATTTCGTAAAATGATGCCAAGGATATCCGGGACATGGTCATTTAACCCCCAAGGGCCATACATCAAATAATACAGAACAAAGCGAGTTATGTAAATACATTAATCACAATCCGATTTAAATGACTACATACCCGACCAAGCGGTACTTTTATAGTACCGTATCCCAAGCCCGTATAGGGAAAATAACTTAAGAGTATTTACCTAAGCAAAGTATCAATCAAATACAGCAAATGCAAGTACTTTTACTGGGCTCCTAATCTGGAACGAAGGTTTATAATAACCTATTAGAATCCTAACGGGTCTTTAATTAAGCTTAAGCTTAGACCGGTTAGTTTCAATGATACGGTTCGTACGCACTATTAAGCGAAGACCGGATAGAATGTGATTTAGACCCGAAAGGTTTGACCCGTTTCGGCTAATTTATGTAAACTTGTTACATAAACCAAACTGAACGCGTAATAAGCGTAATGGGTATCCGTAAGAGCCATATACAGGTTTCCTAAGTTAATATGCTTCAAATATGTTGTGACATCAGTAAGATGTCTTTTATTATGCCCGAAATGAATTTAAACACAAACTATGCCCCGTAGGGGTAGTTTGGTCATTTAAAAGGTTATAAAAGAGTTTAAGTATTTACCTGAGTTACAGGTCTGATATAATCAGCAAAAATCCTTATTTTACTAAGTTATAACAGTATGGTAAAATATATATGTGAAATTTATCAATTATAACCAAACTATGCACCGTAGGGGCATTTTGGTAATTTCACATAAGTTGTAAAGCTCAAAACTGAAGTCTGAGTTAAACAACTTTTGCCTACTGTTAAAATATTATAATTTACCTCAAATATCAGTAGGTATCAACCTTTGTATGTTTAAAATAGTTCTAGTACATACTATGCGTTAAAAACGCTTAATTAGGCGATTAGAAGCCGTTTCCGGGTTCTATATAGAAATCTGATATTTTTATTATTCTAGCAGGCTTAAAATAATTTATTTATCATATCTAATCAGTAGCAAAAGGTTTGGAGTCGATTAGATATGTAAAACTCATTTTATAGCCCGTAAGGGCAAAACCGACAATTACCGGATTAAGCCTATGACTATTAGTTATGCTCAGCCTAAAATTAATTAAAAATCTTCAAAAATCCCAAAATAATATATTACATCAGTGGGTAAAGGTTTTGATATCAAAAAGTAGGCTTAACTAGGCTATACGCTAATTACGCCGTTTAATTAACACAAAGCTTCTTAATTACGCTAATGAGCATAACTCTCAATCTACACTTCAAACTGATATCAAATTTTGGGTGCAAGTTTATATATCAGTAATTAAAGTTTCTACTCTTTTACATTTTCAAAAATCACGTTTTAAGGTAAAAAGGGCATAATGGTCAACATATGAGCAATTAACGGAATCATGCATATTAATTGGATAACTAATGAACCAAGGTGTATAATCACAGAGGGTTATACTAGCATGTAACCTAGTCCAATTAAAGCTCTGAGGAATTTCTAAAACATGCCTAAACGGGTCAGAACTGAAGTCAAAGCAAAAGTCAAAGCTTTGCGACTTTCGGTTTCGAACCGGGTCTAAACAGGAAATTACCGGGTTGAACACGTTTAGATATGTTCTTACACTTATTACCAAGTTATATTAATGATCAAACAGGTTGTATGTAGTCTACATTGCTAATTATGCATAAATTAGAAATTAAGCATTATGTTGACTTTTTAATAACAAGTTTGACCCGACTTTTGACCTAGTTAGAGTGGGAATCGGGGGGAACCCTTTTAAGGGTTTATTACCCACATAATTACCAACTTATAACTACTTTTAATTCGACTAATCACTGGACCATTAGTGATTAATCTTAAAGTCAACCGTTAATTACGACGGTTTGACTTTTAAGCTATAACTAAGCAAAAACTTAACTAAGGAAGGATTAGCAAACTTACTGAAGTCCTATGCACGAAATGTGAAGCTTAGAGAGAAGTCCTTAGCTCCAGAAATGCTCCAATGTGCAGATGGAAGGTGTGAAGAATTGTTGCAACATCATGGCCTTATATAGTGATTTAAACACCATAGATTGTTGACATCTAAGTCTACAACTAACCACAATTCATCCACAAGTGTCCCTACTGGTCTAGGGGTTGCTTAGGGGTCGCCCATGAAGTGAAACAAGTGATTAAAGTCGGTTTATGCGCGAAATTTGGCTGCTGTCAAACTTTTCTGTATCTGGGCGGTCCAGGCGGCCCGCCTAAGATGTTGTTATGGTTTACGCGGCCCGCTTGGGCCTTCTGATCAGGCAAAAACGTTTTCAAGTTGTTGCATCTCGTCTCTTAGCCCTTCGAAAGGTCAACTAACTTATTTTCTTGCACTTTGAACCCTCTAAAATGACATATAAGGGCTTTAAGACATTTACCCACTTTGTTTAGTCCCCGGTTAACTTTATTGTCACCCGAAAGGTCCAAACTTTCAACGTTGACGCTTTAACCCCTTGAATACGGATTTGATCATAACTTCCTCATACGATAACGAAACTTTATGAAATTTATATCGTGCATTCTAGTGAGCATAATTTACCGTTACAAAGCTTCGGGTTTGCTAAAAGGTCACTCAGAGGTATAAGTTAAACGTGTTGACACATTTAACCCCTGTAGTTTGTAATCTCTCACTTTCTTCCATATTTAGCTTCGTATGATCCATGATTTATTCGTTTGAATGTATAAACATTATGTAGGGTTATCTTAAAAGATATTTATCCATTGTTTGACATTATGAACCCTCATATTCACATACTTTCCATGTTTGTCAACTTTAGTCCCTCTAGAGTAGACTTTCACACGTTCAAGCTTATGACACGTGTCAATACATTATAGGACGTGAATTTTCGAGGTGTTACACCAGTTAAAGTCATGAGTCTTAGGAAAAAGAGATATTGTTTGGTTATTGTTGATGACTTTTCTAGGTTTACATGGACTTACTTTTTACATTCAAAAGATGAGACTGCAGGCATTCTACAAGACTTTGTGAAACAGGTTGAAAAGCAGTTTGACCTTCCAGTAAAAATCTTCAGAAGTGACAATGGCACAGAGTTCAGGAACAAGGAATTAGATGATTTCTGTGTGTCAAAAGGAATTCTGAGGCAATACAGCATTCCAAGAACACCAGAACAAAATGGGGTTGTTGAAAGAAAGAACAGAACTTTAATTGAGGCTGCCAGAACCATGCTTGCTGATTCAGGTTTGCCATTAACTTTTTGGGCAGAGGCAGTAAACACTGCTTGCTATGTCCAAAACAGAGTTTTAATCAACCCCAGGCATCAAAAGACTGCCTATGAACTGTTGTATAAAATAAAGCCATTAATTTCATATTTCAAAGTTTTTGGCTGCTCATGCTTCATTTTAAACTTAAAAGATTCCATCTCAAAGTTTGCAGCCAAAATTGATTATGGTTATCATCTAGGATACTCAACCACTGCTAAGGCCTACAAAGTGTTTAACACAAGGACCAGAACAGTGGAAGAGACTTTGAATGTAAAGTTCAATGAACTTTCATCAATGAATATCCCAGCAAACCCTGCAGATTTGTTTGATCTTGATAAATTCACTTTTGAAAATACTGCTGTCAAGACTAACAGTGCAGGTACATCAGAAGATTCATCACCAGACTATGGGTATGAAATCATCATTCCTCAACAAAAGTCTGTCCAAGTGGGAAGAGCAGCAGATGTTCAAAACATTTGTCAAAGCTCAACCACTGCTACCTCAACAGTTGTTGAACAAAGTAGCCCATTAACCCCTGCTTCCACATCATCAAACACTGTTGACAAAAGTCCTCAAACAGTGGATCCAAGTCAGCATGTGTCCACACCATTACCTCCTATTCCACCACCTTTGAAGCCACTGCTGGATCATCAAAGTCACCAGCAGTGGTTAGCTCAGATGATTCACATCTGCAGCCCTCCCCACTCAATGCCATTGTTCCATACCAAGGAGAGCTTATCTTCTTGAAATCTCATCCACCAGACCAAATTATTGGCAACATCAATGAAGGGGTGCTCACAAGAAGTCAATCCCAAAACATTTGTCTTTTTGTTGGGTTTCTATCTCTCCATCAGCCAGTCAAGTACCAAGAGGCACTGAAAGACAACAGCTGGGTAGAGGCCATGCAAGAGGAGCTCCAACAGTTTAGAAGACAACAAGTTTGGGAGCTTGTACCATTGCCAGAGGGTGTAAGTCCTATTGGCACAAAATGGGTCTTCAAAAATAAAACTGATGAAAGGGGTATTGTTGTCAAGAATAAAGCCAGGCTTGTCGTTCAAGGTTCCAGACAAGAAGAGGGCATTGACTATGATGAAACATTTGCCCCTGTAGCAAGACTTGAAGCTATCAGATTATTTCTAGCCTTTGCTGTCAACCACAACATCAAGGTGTACCAAATGGATATCAAATGTGCATTCCTCTATGGTAAGATTCAAGAGGAGGTTTATGTTTGTCAACCTCCAGGCTTTGAGGATCCATTTAATCCAAATCATGTCTACAAGCTGAATAAAGCTTTGTATGGCCTGAAACAAGCACCAAGGGCCTGGTATGAAACTCTTTCCACCTTTCTAATTCCCATTGGTTTCACAAGAGGTAAGATAGACAAAACATTGTTTCTAAAATGGAGAGGAAAGGATTTGATGATTGTCCAGATTTATGTGGATGACATCATCTTTGGAAGCACATGTAATAAAATGTGTGAAGAGTTTAGGCAACTCATGACAGCTGAGTTTGAAATGAGTGCAATGGGTGAACTCCAGTGCTTTCTTGGTCTCCAAGTAAGGCAACTACAAAATGGCACTTTTATCCATCAAAGCAAATATGCCAAAGAACTTTTAAAGAAATTTGAGATAGATGATTGCAAGCCATGTAGTACACCCATTGCAACCAATAAATTAGTCATGTCTGATGAGAAGGATGATTTGGTTGATCAAACTTTATATAGAAGCATGATTGGGTCTTTATTGTACCTAACTGCATCTAGGCATCATGTTTGCAACATGTGTTTGTGCAAGATCCCAATCAGCCCCTAGAAAGTCAAACCTTATTGCTGTAAAAAGGATATTCAGATACCTAAAAGGTGCTCCCACACTTGGTATCTGGTATCCAGCTGATGGTAAAATTGAGCTTTCAGGTTTTTCAGATAGTGACTTTGCTGGATGTGACAAGACAAGGAAGTCCACTTCAGGAGGGTGCCAATTCCTAGGTAATTGCTTAGTGTCTTGGCAAAGCAAAAAGAAAGCAGGTGTTTCCACATCCACTGCTGAGGCAGAATATATAGCTGCTGCAAGCTGTACAGCCCAACTGCTCTGGCTTCAAAATCAGTTGCTGGATTTTGGTATCACTGCCTTAAAGACACCACTCATGTTGGATAACCAGGCAGCAGAAAATATCATCAAAAATCCAGTTTCCCACTCAACCACCAAGCATATCGACATCAGACATCACTTTGTGAGGGATTGCTATGAAAAAGGTTTGATTTCTCTGCACCATGTTCCAATTAAGGATCAGCTGGCAGATGTGCTAACCAAAGCATTAGACACATCCACCTTTGAAAGCTTGATCTCTAGGATTGGCATGCTAAACATGGAATAACAGGCAAAATCTTGTTTTCTATGAATAAAAGCATTAAAATGTTTTCATAAAATAAAAAATCCATCCTTAAAAATAGCTAAAAATGAATTTTTCATTAAAATCCTTAAAAGTCTGCCATAACCACTGCTTTGTTCAAAGGTCTGTTCCACTGAAAACACTGTCCACTGCTGAAAGTCAACCCCTGTTCTCTCATTTCTTGATAAGCACTGTTGTTCAAAATCAGTGTTTTATCCACTGATGTGCTATCCACTGATAGTAAAAATCACCCACTGCCTTCATTTCTACCTTACAACCACTGGTCTTGTTCCATCAGTGGTCTTCATAAAAGACAACTTGTCCTTCATCTCATTAGGGGTTGGCACGTGGACAGTACATAGCGGTCATATCTTTTGTAACCGCTGCCACGTCAGCATTCACTTTTTCTCTATAAAACCCCCTTCAAAACCCCAAACAGGGTTTTACTGTCGAATTGAATTCTTAAAAATTCCTTTCTCAAAGCAGTTATCATCTCATTTCCTCAAATTTCTTCACAAACTTCTTCAATCGTCTTCTCCAAAATGACAAAATCGAAGTCATCTGCAACACCCACTTCAAAATCTTCTCGTAAAAAGGCCGCTAAAAAAGCTACACCTGTTGAAATCCCATACAAATCACCACACAATTATCTGGGTCTTCTTACAAAACCAGGCACCACCGATGCTTTCGATTCCATTATTTCCATCATGTCTGCATCAAAGTACAAAACTTTGTTAACAGCAGATGCTCCAATTTACTTGGACACCCAAAGAGAGTTTTGGAAGAATATTGCCCTTGACAAACAAGGCGAGGATGTCATAGCCATCAACTCTTCTCTAATGGGTAAACCTGTCAAAATCACACCACAATCCATCTCAGAAGTCTTTGAACTCAATGATCAGCAAGGTAAAACTTCTTTTCCAAAAAATGAGTTAAAAACTGATTTCCTTGAAAGGGGGTATGCAGAACAAATTAAAAAGGATACCTTACAAAAAGGTAATTTTCCACCTGCAACAAGATTTTTGTTCCATACTTTGCTTATGTGTGTTTCAAACAAAACCACTTCTTTTAATGAAATACCATTAAAGATTCAAAACCTGGGATATGCTATTCTTCAAGATGAAAATTTCAATTACTCCCAGGAAATCTTTAATGATTTGGTTAAAAATGTTGATAAAAAGCCATTCTTACTTTTTCCAAGATTTCTAAGTTACTATTTTGAAAAGAAACTTGGTAAGGATGATGCTGCTGTAATAAAACAAGGTGCATCTTTTCAAATACACAGCTTAACTGCTGAAACTTTTACAAGAATGTCAACACCTTGCAAAACACAAGCAGAGGTGCCTGAGCAGAATTTAGCAGCTACCACTGCTCCTCAGGTATCTGCTGCTGAGCCCACTGCTCAAGGTGATCATAGCAGCAAAACAACTGCTTTGAAACCCACACCTAAAATCACCAAAAAGCCAACATAAAAGAAAAATCAAAAGCCCCCCAAACCTACCAAAAAGGCAACTCTGGAGGATGAGATACCAGAGCAACTGCCAGTGACAGCACAAAGTCACAAGAAACCACTGCTGCTACTTCCTCATAGTAGTTGGTAGAAATATCTCAACCCATGGCTGAAACTCCTCCTGCTTCTTCTAAAAAAGAACAGGTTGTATAAATAGGGACACCATAATATGATGCTCTGGAATCACTTGCTTCCATCATCCACAGCCCAATGCCCGGGGCCAATTCTCTTTCTACATCCAACCTCACCTCCACAATTCCACCACCAACTAAATTATTGTTGGATGCTATTGATCTGAACCAGGCACAAATCAGTCCTTCTCACTCACCTATCAATGAGAACATACTTCAACACACGACTGGGTCTGATGTATCAATCATAGCTAACCCACCAACAAGACCTGAGGAGGCTACACCCCTTGAGTTACAAGTAACTTTTGGTGGTAATCCAAGTGAAGCAGCTACTACAAGTGCTGAACCCACTGGTTTGCATTTGGACAGTGGTTACATCTATAAGACTTCCTTGGAGGCAATTCCTTCTATAGCACCTTTGATAACCACTAGTAAGTTTGTTTTGACTACTGGTACCATCAAAAGGTTATTAAGTGTTGAGGGAAGAAGTCCCCATTACCAAGAAAAAAAGGGCATCAGTGGATGATAATTGGAATACATTCCCTAAGTTAACCACTGTTCAAACCACTGTTTGTGGGAAATCAGATGATCCCATTAAGTTGAGTGATGGTTTAAAGTACCTAGAATTGACGGATGGAGTTGAAAAACTAGATACCTCTGTTGCAGAAATTAAAGAAATGCTGAAACAGTTGTTGAAAGTTCAAAAGGTGCAACCCACTGCTGTTCCAGCTCAAGCATCTGCTCCACCACAAGCACCTGCTGCAAATGAGTTATGGAATCTATTTCAACCCCTGCTCCAACAACAACAACAAATGGCTGATCAGCAGCATGCAATACATGTTCAAGAGCTGAGAAACATAATGGAGTCCAGGTTTAGAAACACCCAAGAAGACATAAAGGCTATAAAGGTCCATCTCTTGAACACCACTGGCACTGCTCCTTCCACTGTTTTCTTCATTGATCAACTACCCCCAGATAATGCCAAAAAGGGGGAGAAAATCAAGGAGTGGAAGAAGAAGGGAATAGATGATGGTCTGTATATTGAACCAGAAAAAGATGCAATGACTAAAAAGATTCCCTTGCCAAATGGTAGCAAAAAGATTGATGTTACCACAAATGCACTTGCTGAAGCAAAAGCAAGTGTAAAAAGGGACAGAGAGGCAAAGGATATGTCCAGGTGGAATGAGGAGACAAGAGCTTATTTGGAGCTGAATGTGCAGGGTTGTTCTGAGCCAAAGGATGTTAAAAATCCTGAGCCAAAAAGAAATCCCACTCGAAAAGTGAGGGAACCCAAATCCATACCATCCAAACTCACAAAGCATACTCCCAAACCACCGTCCAAAAGCCCCCAACATCAATCTTCCACCCAAACAGATGCTGTAACACCTGTTGTATCAACAACTACTGATACTTCAGTAGATACAACAACTGTTAGCCAAACACCTGCCATCTCTTCAACACACATCACTTCAACACACACCATAACCACTGCCTTATCACCACCACCAAAAATCATCTCACCACCAAAACCACCATCACCTCCTGCCAAAAAGCAGAAGACATCAGATGTTACAACATCTGTTGTAATGGCAACAGTGGTTGAAACACCAGTTGTTTCAACAACTGTTAGTCAGCCACCTTCTAGCACTCAAAACACCACCACTAATCCACCCAAGACATCATCAGCCTCTCCTATAATAAAAAGGAGAAGGATTTTCATACCAGATGATGACTCTCCATCACCACCACCAACATGTTCACAATCCCTTGCACTTATTCCAAACCCTGTTCCTCTCTCATCAGCTCAAGTACAACAACCAATCCCTATCATCACTCCTGCGGGTTTCCAATATCCTCTTGAACTTATAACAGTCAGAGAAGAGATTAAATCCTTCTACTATGAGGATGATCCTGCTAAAAGGAAGTTGCCATCAGTTGAAGGATATCCTAGGCCTAACAACATTGAAGAGTACTTGAAAATTAAAGCTCTACAGGCAGAGGATATTTCTCAAAGAAATTCTCAAGGAAAGACTGACAAAGAAATTCAAAGGCATTACCAATTTTTATTCACTCAAGTCATATCCTTAGAGTAGTTTGCAAAGAATGTATGTAGACAGATTTCAGAAAAAGCAGATGAATCTTTGAGAAAAAGACTATATCGAAAACATCATGGCTCATAAGAAATACAAGGGGGAAAAATATATGTACAAAGAGTGGACCATTCCTGAGCTTGAAAAAGAAGCAGCCAGGATTCAAGAAATGATTAAGAATAAGGTCAAACAAACTCCTCCAGATTGGTCAAAGTACAAGAAGAATGTACCTAAAAAGACATTAGAGCTGAAGAGAATGAAAGAGGAATTCGTTGCTGCTGATTATGGGTCTAAAAATCAAGTGTCAAGATGGAGAGAAGACAAAGTCAGGACCACCTACAAAAGGTTGGAGGAATTAAGGAAGAAAGATCCTAAAGTTCCACAAAAACCTGACTACCCTGAAGCAGAGGTTTCAACAAGACCACCAAAGCTGCAAATCAGGAGATCCACTGCTCCAGCTGGTGCTGCCATCTATAAAAGAAGACAACAACAGTTGGATAATGAAACAGTGGCAGAATTAATGGCAGGATATGAACTTGTAAAAGAAGGCATTAAGAAGATGATAGCTGAAACTCTTGGCCTAAACCAACCTGCAAGCACTGCTCAAACAGTCATCACAAGGCCAGCATCACCAAACTCCTCATCTAATAAAGATCTCCCAAGAAACCCACCAGACTCAAAAGTACTAAAGTGGAAAACTGACAAACAGACCCATGTACTGACAGTGTTCAAGTCTAGTGGCGAAGTGAAGAAAATAACAAGGGAACAAGCAGTTGGCCTAAGTCTTGAAGATTTGCAGGATCTCCTTGATCTTCCATTGTGCAGGGATGAAGATGACACGGATGCCTTAGCCTTTGAGTTACAACTCAAAGGGCAAATAAGGGAACTGTTGATGAGGCAATAAAGATCTACCAATAATGAAGGGTTTTTGGCATTATCTGTTCTAGGGTGAGATTGTTGGGATTGAACCTTATCAGAGGAATAGATAATTAAAGCCAAAACTGGATCAGAGAAGTGGATCCAGAATAAGCAGATGTTGTGTATACAAGTCTCTCCCCTTGAAAGTGGTTTCAACATCTGCTGACCTCCTATCTACTGATCGGTACAACTGCTGACCTACAACTGCTGATCAAGTCAAAGACTGATGAAGACTAAAGCCCTGCTGTTCAATCTACTGCCTTGAGTCAAGCACTGCTGGGTTATATCAACATCTGCTGGGTTAACATCAGTGGAAGGCTTCAACAGTAGTTTAGTTTGCCTTTATGTAATGAATTGTAATAACAGTTGTTAGCATAGCAGTACTTGTATAGATCAGAGGTTAGAGTTTGTTAGGAGGTTAGATGTCACTTTCATGGTGACGTCAGCAAAGATGCCACAGTGGTTTGTCCGTGCCTATAAATAGAACAGTACCCTGTATTGTTCTATTAGCTCTTCACCATTTTTCTTCCTGTACGAACAAATCATTGTGAGCTCAGGCTGAGGGAGAGTTTTGTTACATACATGCAAGTGTAATCGGTGTTTGGAATAAATTGAAGCATTCGGTTCATTGTTGAAAATGTGTGTTGAAAGCAATTCTCCTGTTTGATTGTGAAAAGTTTGTTTCCATTAATATTCCGCTGCATTTCTCATTCATTGTTCATCTTAATTCAAACGTTAAACACAATCAAAACCAAACTCAGATCCTAACAGTTATGGAAGCATTGATGTGTATTATGAAAAGGGCCGTATCGTCTAATTTGTTTAAAGGGACTGATTTATCCGCTGGTGGTCCGTTACTGTCACATCTAATTTATGTAGACGACGTGATGTTTTTGGGTGAGTGGTCTTCGGTAAATATTAATAATCTGAGACGGATACTAAGGTGCTTTTACCTGGTCTGTGGGCTTAAAGTGAATCTGGCAAAGTGTAGCGTCTATGGAATTAGGATTAGTGACATCGAAGTTCAACAAATGGCAGGCGAGTTGCGCTGTAAGCAAGGTACGTTCCCTTTTTCGCATCTCGGTTTACTAGTCGGGGCCAATATGAATTTTGCCCGGAATTGGAAGTCGGTATTGGAAGTTTTCAAGAATCGGCTTTCTTTTTGGAAAGCCAAAACACTCTCATATGGGGGTAGGATTACATTGATAAAGTCGGTGCTCAATTCTTTATCAACATACTACTTGTCTCTATTTAAAGCACCGATAAAAGTTTTGGATGCCTTGGATAGAATGAGGAGAGTTTTCTTTTGGGGTGGGTCGGAGGAGAAAGAAAAAATGAATTGGGTAGCTTGGGAAAAAACAATTGCTCCGATTGAATATGGTGGGTTAGGATTCGGTTCGATTAGAGACGCCAACCTAGCCATGTTGGCTAAGTGGTGGTGGAGATTTAAAACCGAAAAATATAGTTTGTGGCGGCGGGTAATTTGGGCTATTCATCACAACAATAGGGCTTGGAATGATATTCCGGCAAAAGTATCATTAGCTGGACCTTGGAAAAACATAATTAGTATTCACCAACCTCTTCTTATTGCTGACATCGATTTGCGATGTGCCGCTTATGCGACTTTGGTTAATGGTAAGAGCATTCAGTTCTGGTTGGATATTTGGGCTGACACAACACCTTTTTATTTGAAATTCTCTGACTTATTCAAAGCTGAAAGGCAGAAAGATTGCTTGGTGGAACATAGATTAGGTGTTGGTGCATCTGGGCCGAGGTTTCAATGGGCCTGGGATCGACCGAAACTGGGTGAGAGTGAACAAAGACAACTCCAGCAGCTGGAACAACTGATTAGTGGGCTGAATTTGGGTTCGGGTGAGGACCTTTGGGCCTGGAAGTACGATTCAAATGGCACGTTCAATGTCACTGGTATTAAAAGGAGTTTAAGCACGGTAAATCGAGTAAGTCTGGTTCGTGTGTTTGAGTGGAATAATTGGGTTCCGAAGAAGGTCGCTATAGTGGCTTGGAGAGCAGAAATGGATAGATTACCGACGAAGTGCGCTTTGGCAAGACGGAATATTTCGGTACAAAACAATCTGTGTGTATTATGTGGTGACGGTGCCAAAACTTGTGAACACTTATTTGTAACATGTCAGTTTTCCCAAGTTGTTTGGCAAAATATAGCGGATTGGTGTAATATCCCACCGATATTTGCGTTCGACATCAATGACTTGCTTAGCTTACATGACTCAAGTTCGCGAGCGAGGAAGAAGAGGAAAGCTTTACATGCAATAATTTTGGTGACTTTCTGGAGCTTGTGGAAGTTAAGAAACGAGACGGTGTTCAAACAAGTGGGTCCAAATGCTACGAAGATCTTAGACGAGATAAAAGCAATGGCGTACCTTTGGGTTAGGAATCGGTCTAAGATGGTGTCATTATCGTGGGAGAATTGGAGTCGCTTTGAAATTCTTGGCTAGTTATGTGTAATTATATGTAGTTTCCTTTGTATTGGTGTCGAGAATTATTGTAAGTTTGGCGGGTAACATCTTGCTACAATTAATAAATAAATTTCTGTCGGCCGTTAAAAAAAAAGTAAGACAAGAAAATTGCAATTTACTTTTTAATATATACGTATGTATGTATGTATTCAAAAGATGGAAAATTGTAATATATTCAAAAGGGTGCTGTGATCGATCACATTAATGACCTCCCTGTGCGTGTAGCAAAACCGAAAATTGCAATTTAACATATATTATTCAAAGGGTGTTGTTATTGGTCAGCGACAGCGTGATCACGGCCCTTGCGTGTAGCAAGACCCGAAAATTGCCAATTTAATATATGTTATTTTGTGAGTTAAATGCTTGGTTGGTCCCTGTGGTTTTCAAAAATTGCAGACTTGGTCCCAGTGGTTTACTAATTACACGCATGGTCCCTGTGGTTTTTAAAAATGCACTCGGTTGGTCCCCAGCCCTAACATCAGTTAAATTTCTCAGTTAAGTCCATGTTAAATGACCAAAATACCCTTGCCTTTTAGCTATAAAAGGGTAGTGAACCCTGTCTCATTCATCAGACCTTGAACCCCAAACCCTGTCTCATCACCACCGCCACCACTTCACCACCGCCACCACTTCACCACCGCCATCATCACCACCACCGTCACCACCTCCGCCTTCACACCTCCACTTCTCCAGCGACCACCACTTCACCACCGCCACCACTTCACCACCGTCACCACCGCCACCACTTCACCACCGTCACCACCGCCACCACTTCACCAACGCCACCACCGTCACCACTACACCACAGCCACCACCGTCACCACTACACCACAGATCGATGATGATGATGATGCCATCGATTTAGGGTTTCAGAGGTGGAGGTCGATGGGTGTCGGCGGAGGTGGGGGTTTCAGAGGTGGAGGTGGTGTCGATGATAATGATAACAGATGTGATCGATTTGGGGGGGGGTTTGTTTCCGATCGATTTGGGGGTTTTGTTTGGGGGTTTTCCCATCGATGATGATGATGACGATGATGGTGTTGGAGCAGGGGTGTCGGAGGTGGTGGCGGAGCAGGGGTGTCGGAGGTGGAGGTGGTGGCGGAGTGGAGGTGGTGGCGGAGCATAATCAGAATCGGATGTATCTGTGCCGGTAGTATCACACGCATAATCAGCAGATTCCTCAAGCACCGAGTTTGTGACACGTTTCAACAAATAATTAGGGATCAAGAAACAGAAAACAAAAGATTAAATCAAGGGTGAAGATATTCAACCTTGGATTAGGCTCTTACTTTCTGAAACTATAGACTGATCTGATCTTGTTTCGTCTTTTTGTTTCTCTTATTTATCTTCCTTGAGTTCTTTCTCTTATTTCTCACTACTTCTTCTTCTTCGACAACAACAAAATCGACAACCCAAGTAAAACAGAAGCCAAAATTGGTACATCTTGTTGATAAGTCGGGCCGAAATTTCTTTTGGGTTTGAGTCTTCCTTCTTTCTCTTTTGGGAGACAGAAGAATAAGTCGGGCCGAAATTTTGTAAAGGGTGGTGGTGATGACAATGGTGGTGTTGTCGGTGGTCAAAGTGGTGAAAATGTTGCTGGTGGTCAAAGTGGTGTAGATGTTGTTGGTGGTCAAACCGGTGTGATGTTGGTGTTCAAACTTGTAAAGATGTTGTTAGTGTTCAAACTGGTGAAGATGTTGTTGCTGGCAGTGGTGATGTTGGTCAATGTGCATGGGTTGTTGATGGCAACGGTGGTGGTGGTGATGGTGTCGGAGCAGGGGTGTCGGAGGTGGAGGTGGTGGCGGAGCAGGGGTGTCGGAGGTGGAGGTGGTGGCGGAGTGGAGGTGGTGGCGGAGCAGTGGTGTCGGAGGTGCAGGTGGTTCTAAGAAGAGGTGCAACAAGGGTATTTTGGTCATTTAACATTGACTTAACTGAGAAATTTAACTGATGTTAGGGCTGGGGACCAACCGAGTGCATTTTTGAAAACCACAGGGATCACGCGTGTAATTAGTAAACCACTGGGACCAAGTCTGCAATTTTTGAAAACCACAGGGACCAACCAAGCATTTAACTCTTATTTTGTATATAACTAGTAGGTGCCCCGCCCGCGTTGCGAGGCGATGGCCGAATAATTCTCAATCCATTAAAAAAAACTACTATAATTTTTCTATGAAAAAAAAAAAAAAAACGATGATAAGACCGTAATTTTGGGCTCAGGGCAAAACTGTAATTTTTCAGGACTAATGAGCCAGTGTTAGGCAGCTAGAGTTATGCGCCGCCCGCGTTGCGGGGCGCTAAACCGAGTATTTCATAGGTTAATAACATGTACGCCTTTATGTCGGTTAGTTATACATGCTATCTATAACACGATATAAAAAAAGATACATCAAGTTAACCAATTAAAGAAAAACAGTACCATAGTTATGATAAAAAATAATTAACTAAAACGATGACAAGCGTGTAATTTAGAGTTGGGGGCAAAACAATAACTTGTCAGGACCAATTAGCGAGTGGTAGGCAGTTGTTTGGCGTGAATAAAAACAAAATTAAGTCAACAAAGTAAAATAAAACACTACCATGGTTTTGCCAAAGAAAAAAAACGATGGCAAGATTGCAATTTTTAGCGGAGGTAAAATCGTAATTTTAAAATGAAGGTAAAATAATATTTTGAACTAAGGGCAAAACCATTTTTTTTTTATTTTGAAATGGGGGCAAAATCGTAATATTTTAGCTGCGGGCAAAATCGTAAGACCAACCAGTTCACAAAACTATTCCCTATTACGTCAGCAAACTGGCAAAATCGTAATTTTAAACTGGGAACCAAATCGTAATTTGGCATGACTCTAGCTGAGGGCAAACTCATAATTTTATTTTGAACTGGGGGCAAAATTGTATTTTTTAACAGAGGGCAAAATCGTAAATTTAAGCAGGGGGCAAAAGCAAAACTTTATTTTGATTCGAGGGCGAAATCGTAATTTTACACCAGGGATAAAACTGTAATTTGGCATCATCTATAAATAACTATTATATGAAAAAAAAAAACAAAAGTCAACATAGCACAAAGTGGCCAACCATTTGAAAAAACTATTACTTACGTATGCATCTTCTAAATGTTAATAGGCATAATGTATAAAAGGGTGTTGTGATTTTCGTCGTGCGTGTAGGACAGGAAAATCAGAAGACAAGAAATATTATTAAAAGGGAGCTAAAATCAAACACTCTTAATTACGAGCCATGGGAATATTCGGCAGCTCTTTAGAACGTGGGGTATGGTGGGGTGAGGGTTTGAGGTATGGGTTGACACGTGGAGTTCGAGTCCCCCAGCTGGTGAGTGACGTATCCGTGAGGTATGGTGGGGCGTGGCTAGCCCGCGTGGGTTGGCCAGGTTTATTATTGTAACACCCCGTGTTTTCACAAGTCAAAGTCAAAGCCAAGGTCTAAGTCAACGACCGATTTCGCGCAACTTGACTCGTAGAAATTTCTTTGTTTAATACGTATTATGTGGAGTAAGTGTTGTTAATGATAATAATCGAGGTGTGTTAATCGTTATTCTATCGACCTACGACCGTGAACTATAGAAAGTAACAATGCGATAAAGTTAACTAATCAATAGTCAAGCTACGTTAATCGAATCGACATCAATTCGCAACTCGAGCTACGTGTTTTACTTATTATACGTGTGTGTGCCTTACGTGTTACCTGTGCATGTTATTTATGTTGTGTTGAGATAATCAAGCGAACTCAATCGAAACTCGAAATCTAACTCGAAACGCAATTGAAACTCGAAATCGTGAGCAAACTATGATAGATGGTGGAAAATAGATTACGCGAGATATGAGTGTTTGGGACTAAGAGTAATTTGACTAGGAAACCCTATCATATCGAACCGCTCGCAATCGAACTCGAAATATCGAAAATCGTCACGCGAAACACTCGAAAAGTGTGACTGATCGATCAGGCTCCCAGCCGATCGAACAGCCAGCCGAACGGGCTGCTGTCCGATCGGACAGGCTGTCCGATCGAGCTGCCTGGCCGATTGGCCAGCACTTTCCCCTTTTGTCATCCTATAAATACCCCTGTCATTGTCATCCTTTCCACTTTTGGAAACCTCTGTTCGACCAGCACACTCAGCTCACCTTTTTGCAGATTTCTCTCGATTCCGGTAAGATTTCATCCTAAATCTTGTACTTTCTTGATCTATACACACTCCTACACCTTTCTATCTTTCAAATCTTAACTTTTAACCATGAAATCATCAAGATTCAAGTGTTCTAGGATGATGTCATCATGGGTTCTTGAAGAACTTCATGTTTTGGCCTCAATCCACCAAGAATAGCTTGGATCTAGCCGATTTCTACATAAACAAACAAGGATCTTTCATAGATCTAAACATAGACGCGGTGACAAGGATTGAAAGATGGATTTTCCAACTTTCCTTCAACTCTTTTTCACTCAATAACTTCAAATCGGTAGAAACGGGGCCTGAGTCGGTTTACAAATCACTTCGGTGGTTGTATGGCTCAAGATCCGGATTCTATCCACGAGGTTAACCGACTTCGAGTTAAATGTTAAACTTCGTTCCGAACAGACCACCGACCGGATTTGGGTGATTCCTGTCCGACCCAGGAAACCAATTAAGGACGAGGCATCTATGGTTTTACTCGCTGTCAAAATACCTCGATAAAACGACAAACAAACAGAACAACCAAGTGTTAGACGAAAGGGCTGATCAGGTCAGAATGCTGACCGATCGGACTACTGTCCGAACGGACAGCCAACCGATCGGATAGTCAGCCGATCGACTGGCCAGCCGATCGGCTAGCACATGGTCCCACACAACCAAATTATTTTGAAGACTAGTATTGAACGAACTGTTGTTCGATCGAACACTTGTCCGATCGGATTACTCTTCGGATCATGAGATACTATGCTTCAATACTTAATCGACTTTTCAACATGTTCAATGCACTAGAAGTGCCACCCGATCGAACAGCCGTCTGATCAGGTGACACCCTGTTGTCCGATCGAACAGCATCTGTGTTATTCGATCGATCGACTATCCGATCCACTGCACCACACTTTGCATATTCATTTAGAGTCTTTGACTAATGTTGACTTGCCAACCGATCGGTCAGCAACTCATTAAGTTTTGACTTGTTGACCTATCCGATCGAACACCTGTCCGATCCAAGGCAAATCACTGCAATACCTAACCGATCGGGTAGCCGGCCGATCGAACAGCCGTCCGATCGACCGACCTGAAAGGTAAAGGTACTTCAATGTTTTCGAATGCTACAACGAAAACTTCAAAAGTCAAGCCATCATACACAAACACATACTTCCTATAGGAAGAAACAATCCACTCGAAAAGCCATCCGATCGGCCTACCGACCGACCGGACAGCCGTTCGAGCAGACTGTCAACCGAACGGCCAGCCGTCCGATCGACCAGCTGTTCGACTCTCCCACACTTGTTTCCCGTTTCCCGTTTCACGTTTCGCTTATCATTATTCTACCAAATCTATTCAGGCTAACCGCACTCGCTAAGCGCTCCCTTCAATCCATCAATCGCTGTGAGTATACTCGATCCCTTTTTGCTTTAAGCACTTTTGGGTGTTACATACGTTACGAATATTCAAACTACAACTATCACACTACTCAAACTATTTGAACGCTAACCGTTAATGCATGTTATGCGTGGCTTATGAATGCTGGTTTGTTATGTTTACACATGGAATACTGTCTACCTGCCTTAGCAACGATAGTACTATAGTTTGGACTCAGCACCCGTTCACACGGGGGTTGTTAAGGATCTTTTACTTGCATGGATTACGGTGGTAATCATGTATTGCGAACTGCCTTGGGCAGTCAACCCGCAGTCATTGGTATCGATGGATCTATGTCGATAACTAACGTGCGTCATTTCACTATGTGTACGTGCTGGTTATGCGTAAACGAATTCGAACTCTATATGCTACTATCAAACTTGTATGCTCACCTTTACATTTTATGTATTGACTTTATTTTAACGTATGTGACAGGTGCATAGGATGCATATGTGGTAGGAAATTGAAGCTAGAATAAAGCTTTAGAGCCTAACAAATAGTTGTCTGTAGATAACGAATCAGGGGTCTCTAGAAGCAGATAAACAATTGCTGTCTATTTAAATCTGAGTTGTCGGAACAGAATATTTGACTGGATTTATGTCTGTAATAATTATTTTGCGGTTGAGATACGGTATGGGACGTATTATTTAAATTGAATAGTATTGATAATTGTTATGGAAACTTCTGGACAATCTGTTTCGCTCAGTGCCGCGCCCCGATGATTCCGCCATCGGTTGGGGTGTGACAAATTGGTATCAGAGCCATAACTATAGGGAATTAGGCTAGACACGACCTAGTCCGGGTCGATGTCTCAGAGACCTAGACTATAGTTAGGAACCAACAGACCGAACTTACGTGCTGTACCCAGCTATTTCTCGCTATCACTGCACTCGAATTTTGAAATAGGGTCAAGCGATTTCGTCGGGATTAGGTGTGAAAACCGCAAACTCTCGACTAAATTTTTTGGTCAGTGACGAATTTATCGATTATCAACGATTTCCTCATTATTTTCAATAACAAACGAGGAGAATTATACCAAATCAGGAGTGAAATCCATATTTTGATGAATAATCTCCTCAATTTTGCTAAAACAAGGAAGAAGTTGCTAAGCTAGGGGTGAAACCCTAACCTTGACAACTTGTTCCAAACTTTTACTCATCTCACCAAAGCCTCGACGAACTTCAACGGCCTGAGTTCATAAGTATGACCCAGGGAGTACGTGTTGAATGCCCAAGAATCGAGGCGGAAACACGATCCCGAAAGTCGAAGTGTGACAAGTCTGTTGAGAATAGTCGAATCACTTTGGGTAGTCAACGTCTAGTAGCCGCAGACGATCTAATTCTCAATTTTATGTGTTTGGAGTCGGCAGTTGTCGCTCTGATAATTCGTCGATTTTATGTGTTTTATGTGCTTTTACCTATTTATGTGTTTAAATTTTTGAAGAATTACTCGATTTTGCTTCCACTACGATCGACACGCACGACTCGCACTGCATTTCTATCTCAAATCGCTAACAAATCGCCGAATTTTGGACAACCCTATGCTACACTACGCTATTCGATATACTAAACGCGATCGCTATACTCGAACGATCGCGAGCCTTGAATAATAGGTTTCTGTTTTCTGGCTGCTTCTAGTGATTCAATGCGTATGTGTTCGTTGCTTCTATGCTCTACATGCTTAGGCGTTATGTGAATATGTGCTCTACATGCTTAGGCGTTATGTGATTATGTGCCCTACGTGCTTATGTGTATATGTGAAAGTGTGCTCTATGTGATATGTGTGTACGCAAATGTACGTGTTATTGAGCTTTAATAAGTAGTAAACGTGTGAGGTGAGATTCGAATACAATGTGTTGAGTTCCGTGGCGATGTCTATTGCAGAAAATGTCGTCTGGATTCCGTCATGCGCTTTCTCGTCAAGAGAAGAGAGACAGACGTCTTGCTTCCATCATCGCTAAAAGCGTAGCGAAGGCTGTGAGTGATGTTTATGAGAATGCCAGCAAATCATCTGAAGAATCAAGGACCGACGCTCCTAAAGCTGCCGCAAGGCCTTTCAGGTTCAAGCAATTCAAGTCTTGTGGGCCAAAAGAATTCACTGGCGAAGGAGGCCCCGCTGCACTATTTCACTGGTTCGACTCTATTGAGGTTACTCTGCGACAGAGTGGTTGCCCTGATGACCTTCGAACTCTGAATGCTACCGGCGTTTTCCAGTCCCGAGCACTAGACTGGTGGACGGCCGAGAGGAACAAGCAAGGGAACGATGCAGCCTACGGTCTGTCGTGGGACGAGCTCAAGGAAGTTATGCTAGAGGAATTCTGCCCTCCTCACAAACGTCAAAAGCTAGAGGATGAATTTTGGCACATACAGCAAAAGGAGGGTGACAATGATGGCCTTACTGCTCGTTTCAAACAGCTCAGCATTATCTGTCCCGATCAAGTCAAGACTCCCGACATGACAATCAAGAAGTACATCCGGGCCCTGCCCGACTGCGTTGCTGATTTCGTGCAAGCGGCTAAGACTACGACGATCGAGGAAATTATCTGTTGGCCGCCGAAATCAACGACAAGCGGGTTAAGGCTGGTGTCTGGGATAAGACTTCAAGGCATCTGCATCAAGCTACCGCCACCGCACCAACTGTTGAACCCACATCATCAAGCAACAAGAGGAAGAACAAGAGAAAGAACAGCTCCAGCAACAAGAACTGTGCGATCACTGCTGCACCAGTTCAATCAGTACCAGCCCAACAGCGTCAAGTAGCGGCGCCTGTGGCTAATGCACCGCCTGCAAAGCGTGCATACACTGGGCCACACCCGCTCTGCCCTACTTGCACCTACCATCACCCGACTGCAATTCCTTGCCGCTTTTGTGCTCATTGCAATGTATACGGCCATTTTACTGCCAACTGCCGTATTCGTCAAGCTCCCGTCAATCAAGCTCTACTCCATGCCCCACAGGGTCAACAAGCCCCTCCAGCACCCGCAGTCAAAGCCAGAGCCTGCTTTACATGTGGCGACCTGAACCATTTTGCCAACATGTGCCCAAACAAGGTTGTGAAACAAGAGCCCCAGCAACAGCAGCCAAAGCAGCAACAACAACAGCAGTAGCAACAATAGGCCGCACGCGCCAGAACTTTCAACCTCAACGTGCGTCAAGCCCAGGCAGACAACAACGTGGTCAATGGTACGTTCCTTGTGAATGGTATTTATGCATCGTGTTTGTTTGATACTAGAGCCGATAATTGCTTTGTGTTGTTCGAATTTGAGAAACTCCTTAGTCGTAAACGTTCCCAACTCTCCTCGGTATTCGATGTTGAAGTCGCTACCGGAAGAACCGTCGCCGTTAATTCCGTTATCCGTGATTGTACTCTTGAGCTCAACAATCACATCTTCCCAATCGACCTTATTCTGATGCAACTCGGAAGCCTTGATATCATAGTAGGTATGGATTTTCTACGCGAAAACCATGCTGAAGTTGTGTGCTTTGACAAGATGATTCGATTTTCGCTCGCAGGTGGTGACTTATTATGTGTGTACAGTGATACTACATCAAAGAGTCTCAAGCTTATGTCATGTGTTCAAGCTAGCAAGTATCTCCGCAAGGAATACAGAGCTTTCTTGGCTAACATTGTAGTAGCGGAGAAGGAAAAGAAAGAGAAGAAGGAAGTGAAAGACGTTCCTGTGGTTCTTGAGTTTCCTCATGTTTTTCCAGAGGATCTTCCCGGACTACCGCCAAGTCGTGATATCGATTTTCGTATCGACCTCATTCCTGGAGCCAACCCTATTGCCAAAGCTCCTTATCGACTCGCGCCGTCTGAAATGCGCGAACTCTCAACTCAACTCCAGGAATTACTTGAGAAAGGCTTCATTCGCCCGAGCACCTCTCCTTGGGGCGCGCCAGCCCTTTTCATCAAAAAGAAGGACGGATCGTTCAGGATGTGCATCGACTATCGGGAATTGAATAAGCTAACTATCAAGAACCGCTATCCCCTACCTCGCATCGACGATTTGTTTGACCAACTACAAGGCGCTACGTGTTTCTCAAAGATCGATCTACGTTCAGGATACCACCAGCTGCGTATACAAGAAGAGGACATACCCAAAACCGCGTTTCGCACCCGATACGGTCATTACGAATTCGTGGTTATGCCTTTTGGTTTAACCAACGCACCAGCGGTTTTCATGGATCTGATGAATCGCGTGTGTAAACCATATCTCGACCTTTTCGTCATCGTATTCATCGACGATGTCTTGATCTATTCCAAATCGAAAGCCGAACACGCGCAACATCTACGTTTGGTTCTCGAGCTACTCCAGGGGAACCAACTCTTTGCCAAGTTCTCCAAGTATGAATTCTGGTTGGAGGAAGTTCAATTTCTGGGTCACATTGTTAATAGTCAAGGCATTCACATCGATCCTGCAAAGATTGAAGCTGTCAAGAGCTGGGTTACGCCTAAGAACCCGTCTGAAGTCCGTTCCTTTCTCGGACTAGCGGGCTATTATCGACGATTTATCGAAGGATTCTCGAAGATTGTTGTGCAGCTTACCTCTCTTACACATAAAGACCAGTCTTTTGTCTAGGGAACTAAACAAGAGACTGCTTTCCAAACCCTCAAACACATGCTTTGCAATGCTCCTGTTCTCACGTTACCCGACAGAAACAACGATTTCATTGTCTACTGTGATGCTTCTAACCTTGGTCTTGGTTGTGTTCTCATGCAACGGGACAAGGTTATAGCTTACACGTCTCGTCAGCGCAAAATTCACGAGAAGAACTATACAACCCATGATCTCGAGCTAGGCGCAGTTGTTTTTGCATTAAAGATTTGGCGACACTACCTGTATAGTACCAAGTGTACGATCTTCACCGATCATAGGAGCCTACAACACATCTTTAATCAGAAGGAACTTAATATGCGTCAACGCCGATGGGTAGAACTTCTCAATGATTACGACTGTGAGATCCGTTATCACCCAGGCAAGGCGAATGTTGTTGCCGACGCACTCAGCAGACGGAGCTATCTGCTTAGCACACGTAATGTTCAAGCCCAACACGATCTCGAAACCCTCATCCGCGACGCTCAACATGCATGTTTTAACGAACGCACTTTGAAGAGAGAAAAAATCTACCACGATGGAGCCCAGCTTGTGAGCAAATCAAACGGGGTATTTCACTTTTTAGACTGAATTTGGATTCCCAAGCGAACCAATTTGCGGCAGATTCTGATGGACGAAGCCCACAAATCCCGGTATTCTATTCATCCCGGAGCCGACAAAATGTATCAAGATCTTCGTTATAGGTACTGGTGGTCGGGTATGAAAAGGGATATCGCTCTCTACGTCGGAAAATGCCTAACTTGTGCAAGAATCAAGGCTGAACACCAAAGACCCTCTGGCTTACTTGAACAACCACCAATTCCCATGTGGAAGTGGGAAAGTATAGCCATGGACTTCATAACCAAGCTACCGCACACATCATCAGGTCATGACAGCATTTGGGTTGTTGTTGACCGTTTGACTAAATCAGCTCACTTTCTGCCGATACGAGAAGACTACAAGGTAGAACGATTAGCCCGAATGTACACCGACGAGATCATTTGTAATCATGGGACGCCTCGTGACATCATCTCTGATCGTGACGCTCGGTTTACCTCGCGACTGTGGGAAACGTTTCAAACGGCACTCGGTACGTCGCTTAATCTAAGTACCGCTTTCCACCCTCAAACCGACGGTCAGACTGAAAGAACGATCCGACTCTTGAAGAGATGCTCCGTTCGTGTGTTTTAGACTTCGGTGGTAATTGGGATAAATACCTGCCGTTGGTCGAATTCTCGTATAATAACAGCTATCATTCTAGCATCCAAATGGCACCCTTCGAGGCATTATATGGGAGAAGATGTCGATCGCCTATTGTGTGGCACGAGATTGGGCACTCGCAACTAACCGGTCCGGAGCTACTACAAGAAACGACAGACAAGATTTTCCAAATTCGAGACAATCTGGCGAAAGCGCGGGATCGACATAAAAGTTACGCCGATAAAAAGCGCAAGCCCCGTGAATTTGGCATTGGGGACTACGTACTCCTAAAGGTATCACCTTGGAAAGGTGTAGTCCGATTTGGCAAGAAAGGGAAACTCGCGCCTCGATATGTTGGACCTTTTAAGATTCTGGAAAGAATCGGGAAAGTCGCCTACAGACTCGAACTACCGGAGGAACTTAGTAAAGTCCACCTAACCTTCCACGTGTCAAACCTCCGAAAGTGCATAGCCGACCACGACCTACATGTTCCTCTCGATGATCTGCAAGTGAACGAAACATTACACTTCGTGGAAAAGCCTGTCGAAATCATGGATCGCCAAAACAAGCAGCTCAGGCGCTCACGCATTCCTATTGTGAAAGTCCGATGGGAAGGCAAACGAGGCGCGGAGTTCACTTGGGAACTCGAAAGCGACATGAAGGCTAAGTACCCGCAGCTATTCGAAGAGAAAGTCTAGAAAGAGAAAGTTCTCCACGTGATTCATGGCGTTGCACAGCTTTCAGCTAAATTTCGGGACGAAATTCCCTAAACAAGGGGAGGCTGTAACACCCCGTGTTTTCACAAGTCAAAGCCAAGGTCTAAGTCAACGACCGATTTCGCGCAACTTGACTCGTAGAAATTTCTTTGTTTAATACGTATTATGTGGAGTAAGTGTTGTTAATGATAATAATCGAGGTGTGTTAATCGTTATTCAATCGACCTACGACCGTGAACTATAGGAAGTAACAATGCGATAAAGTTAACTAATCAATAGTCAAGCTACGTTAATCGAATCGACATCAATTCGCAACTCGAGCTACGTGTTTTACTTATTATACGTGTGTGTGTGCCTTATGTGTTACCTGTGCATGTTATTTATGTTGTGTTGAGATAATCAAGCGAACTCAATCGAAACTCGAAATCTAACTCGAAACGCAATTGAAACTCGAAATGGTGAGCAAACTATGATAGATGGTGGAAAATAGATTACGCGAGATATGAGTGTTTGGGACTAAGAGTAATTTGACTAGGAAACCCTATCATATCGAACCGCTCGCAATCGAACTCGAAATATCGAAAATCGTCACACGAAACACTCGAAAAGTGTGACTGATCGATCAGGCTCCCAGCCGATCGAACAGCCAGCCGAACGGGCTGCTGTCCGATCGAGCTGCCTGGTCGATCGGCCAGCACTTTCCCCTTTTGTCATCCTATAAATACCCCTGTCATTGTCATCCTTTCCACTTTTGGAAACCTCTGTTCGACCAGCACGCTCAGCTCACCTTTTTGCAGATTTCTCTCGATTCCGGTAAGATTTCATCCTAAATCTTGTACTTTCTTGATCTATACACACCCCTACACCTTTCTATCTTTCAAATCTTAACTTTTAACCATGAAATCATCAAGATTCAAGTGTTCTAGGATGATATCATCATGGCTTCATGAAGATGGATTTTCCAACTTTCCTTCAACTCTTTTTCACTCAATAACTTCAAATTGGTAGAAACGGGGCCTGAGTCGGTTTACAAATCACTTCGGTGGTTGTATGGCTCAAGATCCAGATTCTATCCACGAGGTTAACCGACTTCGAGTTAAATGTTAAACTTCGTTCCGAACAGACCGCCGACCTGATTTGGGTGATTCCTGTCCGACCCGGGAAACCAAGTAAGGACGAGGCATCCATGGTTTTACTCGCTGTCAAAATACCTCGATAAAACGACAAACAAACAGAAAAACCAAGTGTTAGACGAAAGGGCTGATCAGGTTAGAATGCTGACCGATCGGACTGCTGTCCGAACGGACAGCCAGCCGATCGGATAGTCAGCCGATCGACTGGCCAGCCGATCGGCTAGCACATGGTCCCACACAACCAATTTATTTTGAAGACTAGTATTGAACGAACTGTTGTTCGATCGAACACCTGTCCGATCGGATTACTCTTCGGATCATGAGATACTATGCTTCAATACTTAATCGACTTTTCAACATGTTCAATGCACTAGAAATGCCACCCGATCGAACAGCCGTCCGATCAGGTGACACCCTGTTGTCCGATCGAACAGCATCTGTGTTATTCGATCGATCGACTATCCGATCCACTGCACCACATTTTTCATGTTCATTTAGAGTCTTTGACTAATGTTGACTTGCCAACCGATCGGTCAGCAACTCATTAAGTTTTGACTTGTTGACCTATCCGATCGAACACCTGTCCGATCCAAGGCAAATCACTGCAATACCTAACCGATCGGGTAGCCGGTCGATCGAACAGCCGTCCGATCGACCGACCTGAAAGGTAAAGGTACTTCAATGTTTTCGAATGCTACAACGAAAACTTCAAAAGTCAAGCCATCATACACAAACACATACTTCCTATAGGAAGAAACAATCCACTCGAACAACCATCCGATCGGCCTACCGACCGACCGGACAGCCGTTCGAGCAGACTATCAACCGAACGGCCAGCCGTCCGATCGGACTACCGTCCGATCGACCAGCTGTTCGACTCTCCCACACTTGTTTCCCGTTTCACGTTTCGCTTATCATTATTCTACCGAATCTATTCAGGCTAACCGCACTCGCTAAGCGCTCCCCTCAATCCATCAATCGTTGTGAGTATACTCGATCCCTTTTTGCTTTAAGCACTTTTGGGTGTTACATACGTTACGAATATTCAAATTACAACTATCACACTACTCAAACTATTTGAACGCTAACCGTTAATGCATGTTATGCGTGGCTTATGAATGCTGGTTTGTTATGTTTACACATGGAATGCTGTCTACATGCCTTAGCAATGATAGTACTATAGTTTGGACTCAGCACCCGTTCACACGGGGGTTGTTAAGGATCTTTTACTTGCATGGATTACGGTGGTAATCATGTATTGCGAACTGCCTCGGGCAGTCAACCCGCAGTCATTGGTATCGATGGATCTATGTCGATAACTAACGTGCTTCATTTCACTATGTGTACGTGCTGGTTATGCGTAAATGAATTCGAACTCTATATGCTACTATCAAACTTGTATGCTCACCTTTAGATTTTATGAATTGACTTTATTTTAACGTATGTGCCAGGTGCATAGGATGCATATGTGGTAGGAAATTGAAGCTAGAATAAAGCCTTAGAGCCCAACAAATAGTTGTCTGTAGATATCGAATCAGGGGTCTCTAGAAACAGATAAACAATTGCTGTCTATTTAAATCTGAGTTGTCGGAACAGAATATTTGACTGGATTTATGTCTGTAATAATTATTTTGCTGTTTGAGATACGGTATGGGACGTATTATTTAAATTGAATAGTATTGATAATTGTTATGGAAACTTCTGGACAATCTGTTTCGCTCAGTGCCGCGCCCCGATGATTCTGCCATCGGTTGGGGTGTGACAATTAAAATTAAAAAAAAAAGAAACCTAAAATTAAAAAAAACACACACAAAATTTAAAAAAAAAGCGTAAAATCATTATTAAAATTTCCTAAAAATTACAAAATTCTACAAAAAAGAAAGCCTAAAGCGTTAGGTAGATTTCAAAAAGGGCGAGCTTGTCAAACGGCTTCCGCTCCTTGCCCCGGAACTCGATGTTTGCCACCGCCACCCGGTCTTCGTGACTTATTGTTGGAAATTTGGTGAAAATAGCATTTTTCACAAATATAGGAAAATGATTTTTTCCTATTTTGGGCTAAAAATAAATATAAGAAACAAAGGTTTCTTTATATATTTATTTGTGGATTTGTGTTCTATGTTGGAAGAGCTTCGCAACGAACTAAACCACGTCCAAAACGGAGCTAAGATGAATGAGATATCGATGCTCAAAGTTGGGTGTTTGAAACATTGAATGCTGAAACAAAAGGGAAAGTTGCACATTGTCCCACATAGGAGGTGAGATGAAACTTAAATGGGTATTTAAGTGGGAACTCTCCATCCTTATTGTTTTATGGTAGCACACACTAAGTGTACTCTCGAAGGGTGCGGAGCACCCTAACTCGCACTCGCACACGCGCAGGCGGGGCGTGGGCGATGCGGCGCAATGTGGCGCACTTCGCACGCTCGCATCGCCGCGGGCCGCTTGAGAGCCGCCTTTGTATTTTTGACCACGTGCGCGTGGTGGATCACAGGGGCTGCAAGGACCAAGTGGTTGAAGTGGCGTGCGGGTTCGAGGCGCATGCCGTGGCAGTCCGCGTGCGATTACACGTGGCATGAAGGCGCGCGGTTGCACGCATGGTGCATGTACCATGATGTGACGTGCGCGGCGCACCAGAGTGAGCCAATACGGCGCGACTGTGTGGCGTGCTCGTGTAGGCTCACAGGTGATGTGGCGCACACGCGCATGGACATGAGTCAGTGTGGCGCACGCGCGCATGGCAGTGAGCCAAAATGGCGCACGCGCGCATGAGCGTACAGACCTGCGCGCGCGCAAAAGCTTCCAGCAATTAATGACAGTGCAGTTTCAGTTCAGCATTCAAAACTGACGAGTTAACGGTTTTGACAGAGAATTAAATGACGTATTAAATTGCATTGAAGACGTTTAATGCAAGTTAAACCTCTCCTTTAATTCCTTTTGACTGTTTTCGAATTAGGAGCTGTATAGATACAGCTCATACCCAGCTGCAGAAGACACCAGCAACCAACATCACTTGCAAATTTCTTCCTACTTGCTACTGATCTTCTTCCTGCATTTCTCAAGGTAGCCTTCGGGTTTTTGGGCCATCTCTGGCAGTACTACTGCTCCGGCTGTTGTACCCTGGGAAACAAAACAAGTACTCTTGGGAGACTCGAAATTTGTTTTAAGGGAAGCGTGTTGAACATGTGCCTCTGTCAATCTGCTTCTACTCCTTTCTTGTATTTGTTCATTTCAGTTGTAATAGTTTTTTAAATTTTCAGCTTTCTTTATTGTAATCGTGTAATAAAATTTGTTTATTTTATTTATTTATGCGAACGGTTCCTACAATCTTAAAACAAATTTTAAAACACCGTTCGTGTAATCAAAACCATTCTGTTTTGTGATTCAAACCAGTTTTGTTTCACTCAGTTTGTGTTTTAAAACCAGATTTTTTTTGGTTTTCATCTTCAAATGAGCGACTTTAGTTGAAAACTATTCTTGTTACATTCAGTTTTGTCCTAATAAATTTGTTAAAACTTTCTGAATTGCTCTTCAAAGTTGGACTTAGAAGCCAATCAGTAAGTTCTAATAACTAAAAATTTTCTGTTTTTGGTCTTCAAAGTTGGACTTAGAAGCCGAAATAGTAAATTTGTGGTAAAATTAAATTTAATTGTTTACGTCTATTTTAGTTGGGTAAAACATAAATTTTTGGACTAAAACTTTAATTTTTAATTTTTCAGAATGTCGACCGAAAATGTCAACGTTAACAACATGAATGTTGTGACAGTAACCCCCCTGAACGCCACCACTGTGGGAGCGTCCACAGTGGCCAATCATGCTGAACGACCCGAGAAGTTCTCGGGTCTACACTTCAAAAGGTGGCAGCAGAAGATGTTCTTCTACCTGACCACCATGAACCTTGCGAGGTTCTTAACTGAAACCGCTCCCCAACATGTGGAAGGGGAGACCGACGCACAAAGGCTGTGCGCGGTAGAGGCTTGGAAGCACTCGGATTTCATTTGCCGAGGCTATGTGTTAAACGGGCTTTTGGATGCATTGTATAATGTGTACTACAATGTCAAGACTTCCAAAGATTTATGGGATGCCTTGGACAAGAAGTACAAAATGGAGGATGCTGGCACAAAGAAATTTGTGGTAGCCTGTTTTTTGGAATTCAAAATGGTTGATTCTAAAACAGTTATGAATCAAGTCCATGAATTGCAAATTATACTACATGACATCCTAGCGGAAGGCATGACACTTAGCGAGACATTCCAAGTAGCAGCGATGATTGAGAAGTTACCTTCTGGTTGGGTGGATTTTAAGAATCATTTTAAACACAAACGAAAGGCGATGACTATAGAGGATCTTATTGTTCGTCTTCGGATTGAAGAGGACAATAGAATTGCCCAAAAAGGCAGCCTTGCGCAAACTTCTGCTAGCGCAAATCTGGTTGAGCATGGGCAATCCTCTAAAGGCAATAAGGGTAAGGGAAAAAAGGACAAAGAGAAAGCAAAGGTTAGCAAACTTGAACCAAAGAAAGGGGTTGTGAAAAAGAAACCTCAAACGTTCCAAGGGACTTGTTACAACTGTTACGAGCCGGGGCATCGGGCTAACCAATGCAAGAAACCAAAGCGTGAGTGTGCGCACATGGTGGATGAAGACGGAATGCCTTTGGTAGCAATGATTTCTGACAAAATTGCAATGTTTGATGAGGTCAATGTTGTGACCAACACTCCAAAAGGATGGTGGGTTGATACGGGCGTGACCCGTCATGTGTGCCCAGACAGGAGCCTCTTTACCACCTTTTAAGTGCTTGTGGGAGATGAGAAGCTGTACATGGGAAATGCAGCCACCGCGGACATCAAGGGTGAAGTAACGGTGATTTTAAAGTGGACTTCAGGGAAGGAGCTCACTTTAAGCAACGTGTTATATGTCCCAGACTTGCGCAAGAGCCTAGTCTCGGGATGGTTGCTTAATAAGTTTGGATTTCGTTTAGTTTTTGAGAGCGATCAATTTGTACTTACTAAACGAGGAATATATGTTGGCAAGGGTTATGCCCAAAATGGAATGTTCAAATTGAATGTAGTGGTAGTAAAAAAGAACATGAATAAAATTGCTACTACTTCTACTTATATGCTTGAGTTTTCTGATTCGAATAAATGGCATGGTAGATTAGGTCACGTAAATTTTAATTCAATACGCCGTTTAATCAATTTAAAATGTATACCAACATTCCATATTGATTCACATTATAAATGTGAAACATGTGTAGAATCCAAACTTACAAGATCATCATCGAAATCGGTTGAACGAATAACCGAACCTCTTGATTTAATTCACACCGATATTTGTGATTTAAAAGCGGTACCCACAAGAGGTGGAAATAAGTACCTCATCACGTTTATTGATGATAGTACTAAATATTGCTATGTATATTTACTAAAAAGTAAAGATGAAGCAATAAGTAAATTTATCTTGTATAAAAATGAAGTTGAGAATCAACTTCAAAAGAAGATAAAAGCTTTGCGAAGCGACCGAGAAAGCGAATATGTTGCACCTTTTGCCGATTTGTGCACAAAAAGTGGCATTTTACATGAGTGTACACCTCCTTATTCTCCACAATCAAATGGCGTGGCGGAACGAAAGAAACGTACATTGAAAGAAATGATGAACGCTATGTTGATAAGTTCTGGGGTGAGTCAGGAAATGTGGGGGGAAGCCATTCTCTCGGCTAATTATCTTTTGAACAAGATACCACTTAAGAAGAGAGATGAAGCTCCATATGAGTTATGGAAAAGAAAGAAGCCTTCATACAAATACTTGAAAGTGTGGGGGTGCCTAGCAAAGGTGATTGTACCACCTCCTAAGGCTCTTAGGATAGGAACCAAAACTGTTGATTGCATATTCATTTGGTATGCACATCAAAGTAGTGCATATCGCTTTCTTGTACATGAGTCCAAGAATCCAGATGTACATGTAAACACTATCATGGAGGTGAATCCTAACGTTGTGTCTTACTTTGAAAATGTATTTCCTTTGAGAAGACAAACACATGCAACGTCATCAACACCTAATTTTGAAGTAGGTGAAAGCTCATCTACACCAGTTGATGAGGTAGTTCATGAAAAGACACATGAACGACCTGAGGTTGAAGAAGGTAATCGTAGGATAAGCAAAATGCCAAGGGTTGAAAAATCCTTCGGCCCAGACTTCGTTAGCTATATAGTTGAGGGTGAGCCCAATACATATCGCAAAGCGGTTTCCTCTTCAGAAGGACCTCAATGGAAAGAAGCAATAAAGAATGAAATTGATTCAATATTGCAAAATCATACTTGGGAGTTAGTAGATCTTCCACCTGGTTGCAAACCACTTGGATATCGTTGGATATTCAAAAGGAAGATGAAAACTGATGGAAGTATTGATAAATACAAGGCTAGGTTGGTGATTAAAGGATTTAGACAAAAGGAAGGTCTAGATTACTTTGATACATACTCGCCTGTGACGCGCATAACCTCAATTAGATTGGTTCTTGCTATAGCGGCTTTAAGAAATTTGGAAGTTCACCAAATGGATGTTAAAACCGCATTTCTAAATGGAAATTTAGAAGAAGAGATTTACATGGAGCAACCAGAAGGTTTCTCCACCCCAGGTCAAGAGGGTAAAGTGTGTAAACTCGTCAAGTCTTTGTATAGCTTGAAGCAAGAACCAAAACAATGGCACCAAAAGTTTGATCATGTCATTATTGACAATGGTTTCAAAATAAATGAGTGCGATAAATGTTTTTATTTCAAAGACACAAATGAAGGTTATGTAATCTTATGTCTTTACGTAGATGATATGCTTATCATTGGGAGTAATGATAAAATTATCAAGGCTACGAAAAACATGTTGAAAGTGAGATTTGATATGAAAGACATGGGTTTAGCCGATGTGATTCTTGGAGTAAAGATCATAAGAACCCAAGATGGTCTTGTGTTAAGTCAATTTCACTATGTGGATAAAATTCTTGAAAAAATCAACTCGGGAGATACGAGTGTAGCTCGAACTCCAGTTGAGACCTCCCAACATCTCAAGAAAAATAAAGGAGTGGAGTTGCTTAGTTAGATTACTCAAGATTTATTGGCAGTCTAATGTATCTAATGACATGTACTAGACCCGACTTGGCTTATGCGATGAGTAGGCTAAGTAGATATACTAGCAATCCAAGTCATGAACATTGGAAAAGTATAACAAGGGTGCTTAGATACATAAGATACACAAGAGATTATGGACTGCATTATAACCGACAACCAGCAGTGATCGAAGGATACACTGATGCAAACTAGATATCGGATAATAAAGATTCCAAATCAACAAATGGTTACGTGTTTACACTTGGAAGAGCTGCTATTGCTTGGAAGTCTTCTAAGCAAACGGTCATAGCAAGATCCACAATGGAATCCGAATTTATTGCCTTGGATAAGTCAGGAGATGAGGCGGAATGGCTAAGTCAATTCGTGGAATATATTCCAAGATGGCCAAAGCCTTTGTCAGCCATATGTATACATTGTGATAGCCAATCAGCGATTGGTAGAGCTCAAAGCTTGATGTACAATGGCAGATCAAGGCACATGCGATGTAGACATAATACGGTACGATAACTACTCTCAACGGGTGTTATCACAATCGATTATGTGAGATCAAAGGATAACATTGCGGACCCGTTTACAAAAGGCTTAAGCAGAGAGTTAGTTGAAACGTCGTCAAGAGGAATGGGACTTGTCACGGCCCCCGACCCGGTTTGACCCGTTTCAGGAGCCGCGGGACAGAAAATCCGGTGGTATTTATTTAACAGCGGAAGTTTTCATCAGGATCTTGTAGAAACTGCAATTTCCCGATTATTTTATTTCACAACTCGGGATACAATCACGGTAATATACAATCATAAGATTTCACAGAGAAATCTTTTTATTTTACAAAACACGTTTCTTTATTTTATATTGAGCCACTTCCTTAAACTTGTAGTGCTTCTCGGCACTTTTCCTGGATCACAACAGATCACCTGAAACATGTTTGAAAAGGTTTTGTCAGCGGGAAATACTGAGTGAATCATTCTTTTTAATAAAATGACACGTTTGTTATAATTTACAGTATTAAGAGAGATTACAATGTTTCAGATATCAACCAACTACCCACAGTATTTGTCATCGACTCGTTTCGGTGACTGTGGTCATATCACTATTGAGTCCTGTTACCCAATAGTAAAGAGTATCACTAATTAGGTTCGCCCACCTAAAGTGATAAAAACAGTAGTAATGTGCACAATACCCCACATACCGGTTGTAATTTGGTGATTACATAAACTTAATCACTGTAATTATAACTTTGAAAATAAACATGCTTTTGAAAGTAATTTGATAAAAAGAGAATGACTCACATTGCAGGTTTAATTGAGCAGAGCCTAGCCTACTGATTAACCTTTTAACCTAAATTTAATAACAGGCACACAATTCGGTTAGTAACTTAATACAGCATTTACGATAACTCACGTGATCAAACCTTCACATTGAATGACAAAGTGCGATACTTAAACATCCATTGAATTAACAACGAATGACAAAGCATAAACCCTAATGTGGGCAGCACTTAAACATCCATTGGATAGTTTAATCGATCGGACATTGAATCGTATCAACGATCGAGTTATTACCATGTATTGCGGCGGCGATTAGTGATCCGTGTGTGTTTTGATAGTAAACAGAACGTAACTCAGTGCATATAACGAATTTCTTCGTCGTTTCAACTCCAGAATGCAAGTCCCAAAGTCCACTATTTATACAAGAATTTTACCTTGCTTACGGACCGTAAGCCTAATCCCTTACGGCCCGTAAGGGTTACACCCTATTTATAGAGTAGCCCCGTGTGTGTGTAGGCTTGCTGAGTTGACATTTTCTCAAAATTCATTTTTGATAACGAGATTTTAAGATAATCGTAACTAGGGTTTACAGAATCACTTGGGTGTCTCAATTAGGGTTTCCTATTGGACAAATTAATTTAATAAATATGACTTTTGATGAGAGTTGTTACATCCTCCCCACCTTAATAAAAATCTCGTCCTCGAGATTTACTAGAATAATTGAGGATACTTTCGCTTCATCTCTGATTCCAGCTCCCAAGTGTATTCAGCTCCTCTTTTTGAATCCCACTTTACTTTAACTAGCACTAGTCGTTTGTTCTTGAGAAACTTCACTTTTCTGTCTTCTATCTGAAGAGGTTTCTCAACAAATTTTAACTTTTTGTTTACCTCTATAGCTTGGAGAGGTACTACCAAAGATTCGTCAGATAGTCATTTCTTGAGATTGGATAAATGAAATACGTCATGTACTCCAGCTAACTCTTCTGGTAGTTGTAAACGATAAGCAACTGGTCCTATACGTTGAATCACTGGAAATGGTCCTACGTATCTTGGACTTAGCTTTCCTTTCTTATCGAATCTAACAACTCCTTTCCAAGGAGAAACTTTCAAAAGTACTTTATCTCCGACTTGAAACTCCAATGGCTTTCGTCTATTATCTGCATAACTCTTCTGGCGATCTCTGGCCGTCTTCAGCCTTTCCTTGATTTGTGTAATCTTGTCGGTCGTTTCTTGCACTATCTCCGGACCTGATAATTGACTTTCTCCTATTTCTGCCCAACAAACTGGAGTTCTGCACTTTCTTCCATACAGTGCTTCGAATGGGGCAGTTTCAATACTTGAATGATAACTATTGTTATAGGAGAATTCAATTAATGGTAAAATGGTCGTCCCAATTTCCACCAAAATCTATCACACATGCTCGGAGCATGTCTTCTAGAGTTTGTATCATCCTTTCACTTTGACCGTCTGTTTGTGGATGATATGCGGTACTCAGATTTAGTCGAGTCCCCATTGCTTGCTGGAAACTCGTCCAAAAGTGAGAAGTGAAACGACTATCTCGATCTGATACAATGGAGAGTGGAACTCCATGTAAGGATACGACTTCATCTACATACAACTTTGCCAATCTTTCCATGCTAAAGGTTTCTTTCATAGGTAGAAAGTGAGCTGATTTGGTTAATCGATCCACAATTACCCAAATCGCATCATTACCTTTTCTGGTTTTGGGTAACTTAGTAACAAAATCCATTGTTATGAGTTCTCATTTCCATACAGGCATTTCTAACTGTTGTAGTAGACATGAAGGTTTCTGATGTTCGGCCTTTACTTGTGAACAAGTAAGACACTTAGAAACATATCGAGCTATATCCTTTTTCATTCCTATCCACCAGAAATTATTTCTTAAATCTTGGTACATCTTATTGTTTCCTGGGTGCATGGTATACCTAGATTTATGAGCTTCTTCTAAAATCTTATTTCTTAATTCTCCCTGCTTAGGTACCCAAATTCTTCTTTTGTGGAATCTCCAAATTCCATCAGCTCCTTGTTCTAATTCTTTTATTCGTCCCTTCATTCCTTCAGCATCATCCTTGATTGCTGTTTCCTGAACACTCTTTATTTGTTCTATTAAATCTATCTGTAGATTTAATCTGAGAGCACGAACTCGTCGTTGCTTCTCATGGTACTTACGACTTAAGGCGTCTGCAACTACATTTGCCTTTCCTTCAAGATATTGAATATCACAGTCGTAGTCACTTAGGATTTCCATCCATCTCCTTTGCCTCATGTTTAACTCTTTTTGCCCAAATATATATCTTAGACTTTTGTGATCTGTATAGATAGTAAACTTACTTCCATACAGATAATGTCTCCAGATTTTCAAGGCAAAAATTACGGCTCCTAATTCTAAGTTATGAGTCGTATAGTTTTCTTCGTGCTTTTTCAATTGTCTTGAAGCATACGCAATTATCTTCTTGCGTTGCATCAGCACACATCCAAATCCTAGTTTTGAAGCATCACAATATACTTCAAAATCTACAGTTCCTTCTGGTAAGGCTAAGATTGGTTCATTGGTTAATTTCTGTTTCAAAATCCTAAAGGCTTCTTTTTGTTTAGGTCCCCATTCAAACTTAACTGCTTTACAGGTTAGCTTAGTTAATGGTACAGCTATCTTGGAAAAATCCTTAATAAACCGTCTATAGTATCCAGCTAAACCTATAAAACTTCTAATTTCCATTGCGGATTGTGGAACCTTCCATTTGGTAATTGCCTCTATCTTAGCAGGATCTACATGAATACCTTCATGATTTACCATGTGTCCTAAGAATTGCACTTCTTGTAGCCAAAATTCACACTTCGAGAATTTGGCGTAAAGCTTTTCTTTTCTTAACAAAGTTAAGAGTGAATGCAAATGCTGACAATGTTCGTCCTGATTTTTGGAATAAATAAGTATATCGTCGATGAAGACAATTACAAATTTATCCAAGTACGGTTTACAAATTCTATTCATCATGTCCATGAATGCTGCGGGTGCATTCGTTAACCCAAAGGGCATGACTGTAAACTCATAATGACCATACCTAGTTCTGAAAGCAGTTTTAGGTATTTCTTCTTCTTGTACCTTTAAATGATGATATCCGGAACGTAAATCTATCTTAGAAAAATATCTAGCCCCCTGAAGTTGATCGAAAAGATCATCAATCCTAGGTAATGGGTATCGATTCTTAATTGTAACCTTATTCAGTTCTCTATAATCAATACACATTCTCATTGAACCGTCCTTCTTTTTTACAAACAACACTGGTGATCCCCAAGGGGATGAACTAGGTTGTATGAATCCTTTACTTAGTAATTCATCTAATTGCTTTTTCAGTTCTAACATTTCTGTGGGAGCCAACCGATAAGGTGCCTTGGCTATCGGTATGGTTCCAGGAATTAGATGAATCCTAAATTCTACCTCCCTATCTGGTGGTAACCCTGGTAACTCTTCTGGAAATACATCTGGGTATTCCGAGACTACAGGAATCTCCTTAAGTTCTTTACCCTTAGTACTAATGATTACTGAAATCATATATACTATTCCTTTCTTTCGTTCATAACTAGCAACTTTCATTACTGATATGAACTTCATGGGCTTACGTGGTTTATCTCCTGTAATCATGATTACTTCTCCGGTAGGTGCACGAATTTCTATGGAATTCTGATCACAAAGAATTCGAGCATAATTGGCTACTAACCAATCCATTCCTAATACAACATCGAATTCAGCTAATTTCATAGTTAATAGGTTTGCAAAGAATTTATGACCTGAGAGTTCTATATTTTCTTTTTGCAAAACTTTATCTATGCTAACAGAATTTCCATCTGCCGTTTCGACTGTAAAAATCTGCCTAAGTTTGGTTAAGGGTAAATTAAGAGCTTGGCAGAATGAAGTATTAATAAAACTTTGGTTTGCACCAGAGTCAAATAATACTTTTGCATACACATTGTGAACTAGGAACATACCAGCTATCACATCTGGAATCATCTCGGCTTCCTGAGTAGTTAACTGAAAGGCTCGAACATTCTTCTTGGTAGCTCCGTCGGCTGTCTTGGCTTTGTTGTCTGCTGGTTTGACCAATTTAGGACATTCTGTTTTGAAATGTCCTACTTCACCACAGTTAAAGCAGACTATGGTTTTCCTTCTGCAGTTTTCTTCCCGATGTCCTACCACTTTGCAAAAATTGCAGGTTACATTACATCTTCCGTAATGTTTCTTTTTGCAATTCTTGCAGAATGGCGAAGTTGAAGATTGCCATGTTCCTCTTCCCTTGAATCTATTATTATTACCCGTACGAAATCCTTGGTAATTTTCTGAGCCAATTCCTTCTTCCTGTTTTCATCTCGTGTGCGTACCAGTTCATCGGTTAAAGTATTAGCTAATTCTACCGCATCGTCAATAGTACGAGGTCTCGTAGCTTTAACGATATTGAGAATTTCGCTAATCAGTCCCCAAATACAGCGAGAAATGAGTACCGGTGCTAGCGAAGCCAGTGTTGGTACCACTCTAGCATATTCAAAGAATGTCGAAGTATAACCGCGACAATCTACACCCATCATTCTATGGTTTAAGAACTTATTTGCCATTTGATCTTTTTCATATTCGGGACATAATTTTCTTTCTACAAGACTCTTAAATTCTTCCCAGTTCATGGCATAAGCTCTCATCCTTCCTTTTGCTTGTAACACCGTGTTCCACCATTCTAGCGCCCCTTCTTTGAACAGATTTGACGCGTACATAACTTGATCGTCTTTGGCACATTTACTTATTGTAATCACTGCCTCGGTCTTTTCTAACCAACGCAGTGCCGCAGTCGCTCCTTCATTGCCTGCAAACTCAGATGGTTTACAAGCAAGAAATTCTTTATAAGTGCAACCAGGCGTTGCAGTTTTCATTTTCTTAGGGAGCGGAGCCTGCCGTGGATTATTATCATGATTAGTATGATTACCGCCTCCATTTACACTATTGCTGAAGTTATCTTCAGAAATACGTTTGCTAGGAATGATTTGTTAAGGTTCGATTGGATTTCTAACAGCAGCAACTATTGCTGGAATAGCATTGGCTATTCCCTGAGCAACAATATTTTCTATATCTTGTCTATTTAGAAATTGATCCTCCGGGTGTTGCTCAGATTGATTAACTTCGTTAACTGGTTCATTATTAGCGTTTTCCATCTGATAATATATTTAATTTTATTAGTATCAAATAAATAACAATTATACACAAATAATCATACTAATTTCACAATACACATATAGCCAAAAACTATCGATTTCTCGATTTCTCCTTTTCATATATAGTATGCATCATTACACACTGATTATTTTTACACAAGTTTTATTTTAGATTATTTCACATGATTATATTATTATTGCTAATTTACAACCACAGTCTCATAACCCCCTTATCCCTCGTCAGCTAATATTTTAATAACGGCGCTCCCTCTCATCATACTTCCAGGAGATCTGTTCTCCTACTTCCCTGATCCTATTTCCGGCATCCACCAATTCTTCACCAAAGTGACGGAGTTCAGCTAAATTCTCATTACTCATCGGTGGGTTTGGTATAGGTTCCGGGTCAAACTGTGGAAGGAAGGAATAAAGACTGTTGAGCAGGTTTTGGAATTGCCAGTCATTCGTCCACCACTCGTCCATTCCTAGAGGTTGGGTATGGATTATAGGTTCTGGGATTGCTGGTTCTAAGTTTATAGGGAGTTGAGTTTCAATAGGACGAGTAAAAACATTTGTATTGACAGGCTGAATAGTATCACAGCTTGCCAATATAAAATCTAGCTCTTCCTGCAATGTCATTTCTTGAGTTTGTTTAGAACTTTCTCCAACTTCTACCTGAGAACCTCCTCCAATCTCCATTTCTATTTGCTTAGAATATTCATCAAACTGTAATCCCATCTGCCTAGACTCTTCCCCGGCTTCAATTCCCTTTCCTTTATCTAAAGGATTTTCTATTTTAGGTATCTTTCTAGGGACGGGTTTCCTCCTACGCACACGCCTCCATCCCACAAATCTTCTCTTTTTCTTGGGCTTGGGTTTCTCGGGAGGTGGAGCATTGAATTCAATAGGTTCTTCTATATCTGGTATATACCTATTGAAATCTCTGGAAACCTCTATTTTTACCGGATAGAGATTTAAATTCTGAAGAGCTTCGGACAAATCACTCATGCTGTTATGCAAAATACACACAATTACTAAACAAATTTCATAAATAACTTTTAAATATTATTGTGTGACAAAACAACTGAAAATCAAAACACACTTAGGTTTTACTGTAAACTTATTTATCTACTAGATAAGGTTTCTGGATTGTAGGTGATAAAACTGCTAAAACTTGAGTTAAAATATTTAAAGAGTTGCATTTACTGCTACAGTAGCTAGTATATACAGATCTGCCCATTTTTCATCTAACTTGTCCTCTCAAGGTGATTTACTGGTTAATTCCTGGGTTTCCTGTTTAATCTTCTTTTCTCGAAATTTCTTTATTTTCAATTTACTTTTCCTAATAATCAGACTTCTTTTACTAGGAGAAAGTGGTTCCTCATATTGTGCCTTTCGGACAAATATTCCTTCTTCAAGAATTACAGAGTGATTTGAGGATTTTGATTGGGAGGAACTTTCTTTCTCGTTGGATGACCTATCTAATTTAAGATAGATATTTGACAGCTTTTGTTTACCCATACTGTACACAAATATTCAATTAAGAAAACACATAATCACATAATGACAAGTAGAAAATTAAGTATTTTCTAAATACTTAATAGGCAAGTATTTTCTAAATACTTAATAGGCTTAAATCAGTGGCTCTGATACCACCTTATTTCTGTCACGGCCCCCGACCCGGTTTGACCCGTTTCAGGAGCCACGGGACAGAAAATCCCGTGGTATTTATTTAACAGCGGAAGTTTTCATCAGGATCTTGTAAAAACTGCAATTTCCCGATTATTTTATTTCACAACTCGGGATACAATCCCGGTAATATACAATCAAAAGATTTCACAGAGAAATCTTTTTATTTTACAAAACATGTTTCTTTATTTTATATTGAGCCACTTCCTTAAGCTTGTAGTGCTTCTCGGCACTTTTCCGGGATCACAACAGATCACCTGAAACATGTTTGAAAAAGATTTTGTCAGCGGGAAATACTGAGTGAATCATTCTTAGTAATAAAATGACACGTTTGTTATAATTTACAGTATTAAGAGAGATTACAATGTTTCATATATCAACCAACTACCCACAGTATTTGTCATCGACTCGTTTCGGTGACTGTGGTCATATCACTATTGAGTCCTGTTACCCAATAGTAAAGAGTATCACCAATTAGGTTCGCCCACCTAAAGTGATAAAAACAGTAGTAATGTGCACAATACCCCACATACCGGCTGTAATTTGGTGATTACATAAACTTAATCACTGTAATTATAACTTTGAAAATAAACATGCTTTTGAAAGTAATTTGATAAAAATAGAACGACTCACATTGCAGGTTTAATTGAGCAGAGCCTAGCCTACTAATTAGCCTTTTAACCTAAATTTAATAACAGGCACACAATTCGGTTAGTAACTTAATACAGCATTTACGATAAATCACGAGATCAAACCTTCACATTGAATGACAAAGTGCGATACTTAAACATCCATTGAATTAACAACGAATGACAAAGCATAAACACTAATGTGGGCAACACTTAAACATCCATTGGATAGTTTAATCGATCGGACATTGGATCGTATCAGCGATCGAGTTACTACCCTGTATTGCGGCGGCGATTAGTGATCCGTGTGTGTTTTGATAGTAAACAGAACGTAACTCAGTGCATATAACGAATTTCTTCGTCGTTTCAACTCCAGAATGCAAGTCCCAAAGTCCACTATTTATACACGAATTTTACCTTGCTTACGGACCGTAAGCCTAATCCCTTACGGTCCGTAAGGGTTACACCCTATTTATAGAGTAGCCCCGTGTGTGTGTAGGCTTGCTGAGTTGACATTTTCTCAAAATTCATTTTTGACAACGAGATTTTAAGATAATCGTAACTAGGGTTTACCCCCCCCCCCCCCGAGTTTTAGGGGCCCTGATCCTGATTCTGAAAATTTTGAAAATTTTAGGGTTTATACAGAATCACTTGGGTGTCTCAATTAGGGTTTCCTATTGTACAAATTAATTTAATAAATATGACTTTTGATGAGAGTTGTTATAGGACTAAAGCCCGTGATAAATGGGAATATAAGGGAAACCTAACTTAGTTGACTAGAGATCCCAAGATCTAAGTTCAATAGGACAACTTAATCATATTACCAAAACGGAGTCACTGTGGGGGAGTACCCCAAACCAAATAAAAGGGAGTTATATACTTCCTAGTCCATTCCAATCAGTAACATTGAAGTGAGGCTAAGCATATTAAGGTTAACGATTTGGGGAAATCAAAGAACCATGATGCTTTTAATGATTCATGGGAATCACCTATGTGAGAGAGAAGTAGGGTCGTTTCGAATGGCTTTGTGGGGTGCGCAATCCTAGAGCTCTCGCAGAACCAGGCCAGTGTTCCAGGACCATAATAGGACACGACAATGAGGGGTTGGCCAGACCAGGGAGAGTATTGTGTGAAGTGTATTGTCGTTTACACTAATGGGGGTATGTTCAAAGACATCGCGTCTACAAACCGCTAGTAAGCTAAGTATGCTTCACAAAAGAAGGTTCAAAGGTAACAACCTACCTATCTTGCAATACTTAACTGTTGAATTTTATCGTTGAAAAAGTGTAAGGAAAGATCGATTTCCATACATGTGGGGGATTGTCGGAAATTTTGTGAAAATAGCATTTTTCATGTGGGGGATTGTTGGAAATTTGGTGAAAATAGCATTTTTCACAAATATAGGAAAATGATTTTTTTCCTATTTTGGGCTAAAAATAAATATAAGAAATAGAGGTTTCTTTATATATTTATTTGTGGATTTGTGTTCTATGTTGTAAGAGCTTCGCAACGAACTAAACCACGTCCAAAACGGAGCTAAGATGAATGAGATATCGATGCTCAAAGTTGGGTGTTTGAAACATTGAATGCTGAAATAGAAGGGAAAGTTGCACATTGTACCACATAGGAGGTGACATGAAACTTAAATAGGTATTTAAGTGGGAACTCTCCATCCTTTTTGTTTCATGGAAGCACACATTAAGTGTACTCGCGAAGGGTGCAGAGCATCCAAACTCGCACCCGCACACGCGGGCGCGCGCGTGGCGTGGGCGATGAGGCGCAATGTGGCGCTTTGATGGCGCACTTTGCACTTCGCACGCTCGCATCGCCTTTGTATTTTTGACCACATGCGCGTGGTGGATCACAGGGGCTGCAAGGACCAAGTGGTTGAAGTGGCTTGCGGGTTCGAGGCGCATGATGTGGCAGTCCGCGCGCGAGTACACGTGGCATGAAGGCGCGCGGTTGCGTGCATGGTGCATGGACCGTGTTGTGACGTGCGCGGCGCACCAGAGTGAGCCAATACGACGTGTCTGTGTGGCGTGCTCGTGTAGGTTCATAGGTGATGTGGCGCACGCACGCATGGCAGTGAGCTAAAATGGCGCATGCGCGCATGAGCGTACAGACCTGCGCGCGCGCGCGCAGAAGCTTACAGCATTTAATGACAGTGCAGTTTCAGTTTAGCATTCGAAACTGACGAGTTAACGGTTTTGACTGAGAATTAAATGACGTATTAAATTGCATTGAAGACGTTTAATGCAATTTAAACCTCTCATTTAATTCATTTTGACTGTTTTCGAATTAGGAGCTGTATACATACCCAGCTGCGGAAAACACCAGCAACCAACATCACTTGCAAATTTCTTCCTACTTGCTACTGATCTTCTTCCGGCATTTCTCAAGGTAGCCTTCGGGGTTTTGGGCCATCTCCGGCAGTACTGCTGCTCCAGCTGTTGTATCCTGGGAAACAAAACGAGTACTTTTGGGAGACTCGGAATTTATTTTAAGGGAAACGTGTTGAACACGTGCCTCAGTCAATCTGCTTCTACTACTTTCTTGTATCTGTTCATTTAAGTTGTAATAGTATTTTAAATTTTCAGCTTTCTTTATTGTAATCGGATAATAAAATTTGTTTATTTTATTTATTTATGCGAACGGTTCCCTCACTTATATCACCGCCCGGGACGCTGTCGTAGTAGGCTTTAAAACGATCGAGCTTCGGTCGTAGCTCGCGCCACTTGTGTTGGCACGCGTTTAAATTGTGCCGGTCGTTTCCCACGTTGTGCCGGTAGCTAGCGAAAGCTTCCGGCCAGTAACGGGTCTCACCGGGTTGGCGGCCCTTCATCGCGTCCACGACGCTCGTGACAAGGGCTAGCTCTTCCTCGTGCGTCCAAGAGGCTATCGATCAAGTGTGTGTGGGTAGCGGTTCGGGTAGGTGTAGTGACTTTTGTTGGGGGTAGCGATGTGAACAGGCGGTGGGGTTGGGGGTTTTATAGCGACTTGGCTGAACCGTTTGGCTTGACCAAACAGTTATATTGTAAAATTTAAACATAGCCCGCTATGCCCTAGCCAACAAGCCAATAAGAGCCGGCCACATAGGACTGCTAGGCATGCCCAACGCCCGGGCTGAATCCCCCGCCCAAGGGGCTACGCCGAAACCAAAGCCCACCCGGAGTGGTGATTTGGGCGTTTTCACCCAACCCACGCCCCAACCCCGCCCCATACCCCATAGTCTTACTACATCTCCTATCCACTGTTTGCACGCACCAATCCCAAACCACTACGGCAAAATGCCAAGAGACGAGCAAGTGATTAGTTTTATTTTAAGGGTGAATTCATTTTCCTTTTTCTTGGGCAAGATTTAAACCCACAACTTCAAAGCTTAATTTAAATCGTTTACACAAGTCAACAATCAATATTTTATAACATTTGATTATTAACTAAATCGTTAAAGTTAAGTGGTGAAAAAAAAAATTAAATTTTATGTAGAATAAGAGTCAAAGGAAAACTTAGACTAACCACAATTATGCATTTTTTGTTGGTTAAATCAATGAATCTAGTTTAACCTACGTTACCTATAAAAAATTAGCATATAATACAAAAATTTGATTATATTTAGACCATCTGGGGGGATTTTGGGCGTTTTCTCCCCAAAAAACGGCCCCCAAACGCCCATTAGACCGCCCCCGGGACATTGTTTTCAAAGAAAAAACCTCAACAACGTCCTTTTTTCCACGCCGGAGATGAATGCAATTGACCAATGACCGTTGGCAATGGTCATGGTTGTAACGACTATTTTTTTAATTTAACTTTTATATAAATACCATCAATCTTCACCCATTTTATACAAACCACAACAAAAAATACTCACCTATAACATCAAACATCAGATTTTTATACAACCTTCACCCATTTTTACACACCCTTTTATATAAAAAAAATGGATTCACCCACCTCCTCGTCGTCCATTGCAACTTATTACTACAAAAAAAATTTAGCGGATGAGGGTGACTCGACCAATGAGGAGGTCGAGCGAGAGGCGGTTACGAGTGCGTGCGAACTAGCGGCTCGATATATGAAACATTGTAGCCAGCCTCAAGGTGAGATTTTACCGATAGAATATATTCAACGAGACCGACAAGCAACAAACGACCGGTTGATGAAAGATTACTTCGATGAAGCGCCTACTTGCCCAAACTCCGAAATTTTTAGGCGTTATAAACTTTATTTTTACGCATCGCTGAAGACTTGGAAAACACGTATGAGTATTTTAAATAAAAAACGGATGCGAGAGGGACACTTGGATTCACCGGTATTCAAAAGTGTACTTCAGCTCTACGAGTCCTTGCATATGGAAATACGACGGACATCAACGACGAATATTTGAAAATAGCTGAGAAAACAACGCGAGATACCTTGGAGCATTTTTGTCAAGGTACATTACTATACTATAAATATTCTATGCATTCATAAAGTTATATTTTTTTTAAAGCTATATTTTTTTAGTTAGCTTAAAGTTATATTTTTTTTAAAGGTATTATAGATTTGTATGGTCCCCGTTATCTGAGAAAGCCCACATGGTACGACCTTCAACAAATTTACGAGGTCCATTCTAATCTCCATGGTTTGCCGGGCATGATCGGGAGCTTGTATTGTAGTCATTGGAAGTGGTATAATTGTCCGTCCGCATGACGAGGTCAACACACACGAGGTGACCAAGACAGACCAACTGTTATTCATTAAGCGGTTGCCTCAAGGGACCTTTGGGTATGGTCGGCTTACTTTGGTGTCGCAGGGTTATGCAATGACATAAACGTTTTCGAGCAGTCTCTATTGGTAGAGGACTATATTTCTGGTAGAGCTGTGAGAGCATCTTTTTATGCAAACGGGAACTACTACCCGCACAGATACTATTTTTGCGATGGAATTTATCCTAGGTATTCGATTATCGTGAAGACGTTCAGGGACCCGTACGATGAAAAAGAGCTTACTTTAAAAAGGTTCAAGAGTCTTTGTGGAAGGAAATTGAGAGATGCTTTGGGATTCTTCAACAATGATGGCATTATTTGAGAAATACTTGTCGTGCATGGAGCAAAGAAAAAATGAGAGATGCTATGTACGCTTGTATAATCATGCACAATACGCTTTTGGAAGACGAAGGAAGAGCCATATGCCAGAACTATGTACCAGAAGACGTTCAGGAGTATCCCCAAGCAACAATGGAAGAAATAGTGAAGAATGCACATGAAATGCGGTCTGAAACCGTACATAGCGCGTTAGTGATTGATTTGGTTGAACCCGCGTGGTCGACTCGGCATATTCCAAACGAGGGGGAGCAAGAATCGGATGATGAGGAAGGCGAAGATGACGAGGAAGACGAAGATGACGAGAATTGCGATAATGAAGACGAAAATTAATAAAATATTACTAGTTTTAAAAGTGTTATGTTTATGTGTTTTATTATTTATGTAATTTTTATTTAATTAATAAAATATTATTAGTTTTAAAAATAAAAATAAAAATAAAAATAATTGGGTAATTATTGGACTGCCACATGTCGCATAATGCCCAAGAGTGGGGGCACTATCCCACTACACCCATTTCTTCAAAATGCCCAACAATGCCCCTTGGATGACTGCCACATGTCGAATAATGCCTAAAGGTGAGGGCATTATTCATGTGTACCACTACACATGGTCTTAATTTTTTGTTAAATCAATTATCTATTAAATTTTCTTTTAAGATGGTACATTATTATATAACTGTTGTACATAATTATATCTAAACGTTTATCCACATCGCCTCGGTATTGCAATGTGAAACTCATCGGTTGAAGTGGTGCAATCCCGGAGTTAGATGAAACTCCTAACCAATCTGTTTGATCTCACTTGTACACGAATGTGAACGTCGCCGAAAAAGTTCCACCTACAACTATCAATAAACATTAAAGATCATTGGGGATTGAAAGTTGAAACTATTGGTACCTCAAATCAAGGATTGCGAGTATCCGAGTGTTGGCGTAAGTTGCCGTCCGATTTACACATATCGGCCAAAGGACGATTCTAACTGAAAGATCAAGAAGAAACCAAATGAAAGGTTGTTGGTGTGGCATGGGTCACCTTCCTAATTTAAACACACCAATGGAATAACAGTTATAACCGAGGGATTAGGGGGAATGGTGGGGTTCTAGAGTGAACACTAATGTATTTGCGAACTGAGTGAACAAATCCTGGCCATTGATCTACACACGTGTATGGCCAAGATCTCATCATCAAATCGTAAAATACACTAGTGTATTTTAACATCAAATCCTGGTCATTGATCTACACACGTGTATGGCCAGGATTAGTTCACTCAGTTCGCAAGCTACACTAGTGTTCAATCTTAAACCTAATCCTTAGGGGGAAACCGGAATGAAAGGTTACGACATGAAGGAAGCCTGACAGAGGCACTACAAGGTGAAATGACAAGCTGACACAAGTACAAGTTCGTTATGCATCGAATGCTAGAGACAGTCCTACAACCTGACAAGATGACAGTGGAGGTTATCTGCTGTAAACTCGACAAGAATAACAGAAGGCCAGAGTTTCCCTCATGACAAAAGAGATAATCCTGACTTCGTCTAAAAGAAAAAAAAACCACTATGGAAGAAATGGAAGAAAGGGAGACGAGCGAGTAGGATCAGAGATACTAAAGGACGAGACGAGGAGTCTGGCTTGAAAAGAAAGCCTGACTAGTAAGTACAATCAGACATCAATCCATTAGATTACAATCAAGCACATGTCCCTCTAGTGACAAAATATAACTCGATGAAGGTCATACATAAATTAAATGCTTTGACAGGTTAGCACTAGTATAAATAGAACATTTAAAACGGTAGTTAGGTAAGTTAATCATAATCTAAAACCTCTAACCTAAAGACTTTACACTCTCTAAAAGTTTTGGACTTACTCTCACACCAGAGTAGGGTCACAGAGACTACCCCTCCCTGTCACAAGATTAACGGCTTGTTAATATATGCAGGAGAATACATGGAGGCAAGGCTGAAGTTCTGAGGGAGTTTTTCCGGTGTGCACCACTTTATCATTTTCCTTCTTCTCGACTTTAACATTTTTGCGCTATTCGTGGAGCCCATCTGGTCCCTACGAAACCACTGATGATGGAACCTGAACCTCCTCCCCCAGGGACAACCTGACCTCTCTTCTCGTAACAAGTTGAGTTGTCTCTAGAAGTGGTTTGTTCAAATTTTCTACAATTGAGGCAATGGATGAATGAGTATGTTTGGGCATAACATGCAAAGGGAGTTAGGTTGTAGTTGTCTTTTGATGAAGAACCAAGGATGGTGTCTCATTTCGCAAAATGTCTCTCCTCTATCTTACCATCCGACCCACTCACAATTAGAATATCGGTTTTTCTTCACCCCATCCCTACAAGGTTAGATGGAAGGATTTCACAAGTAAGACCATCCCCGATCATTACTCCATCTTCTATGTTGGCTGATTTGGCAAGAGGCAGTACAATACCAAGGACCTAGTTGGAGTTCGACAAAACCACGACTTAAACATTAAGCATCCTCAACCCCGTAGTGCATTAGGAGCCATATAGCGCGTATGGTGATGCAGAAGACTATCCGCTAACGCCACATAAACCAAGATATGAGACAAAGTTTACCTATTGGATTGCAAACATTGTTTGTTTAGTTGATGTGTGTGAATATATACCAAAATTCAAACCAAGCTTTAAAATACGGAATCACTAAAACTACACACAAACAACAAGAGTGTCGGACGTGCAATAGTATAGAAAGTAAGACGAAGTATCGAATCTAGGGACTCTATTTAGCAACTTCTAAAACTTAACCTAAACTGAATTACTAATCAAAAATTGATTTGGTTTTTTATTTTGTTTTTAATTAACTAAAAACCTAATTTAACAAATGAGAACTAATGAAACTAAGGCGGAGAATCAGATAAATGCAAGTAAAGGTGTAACCAGTGATAATAGACAAACCACCTAGGTAAGAATCTCTAATGACATGCAATAACTTCAAATCTGACAATTTACCAAGTTCTGATTTTAGACCCGACTATCCTCTTGTTAAAGAGAATGAATCCTATGGCGATTAGACAACTAGGAATGTGACCCGCACTCGCAAGTACAATCAGAATGTCTATGACGTGCAATCAGAATGTAATCCACACTCACAATCTACCAAGCCTAGGAACCGATCTATGAAGTACAATCAGAATGTGTATGAGTGCAAAATAGAAGCAAGTCTAATTACAGATCCCGCGTCCCATAATTATTAGAACTGGATGAATAACACTCTAACAACCTTCTAGATATGAAGCTAGTTCTAAGATGATACACTAAAAACCTAGGACTCACTAGACGCGAATAAATAAATGAACCTCAAGCTAACGATTGTTCAAGACTATCAAACAACGTATAGATTAACCTAGCAATCCCAAATCATCTCTCGAATCAATGCAATTGGATGCACACTTTAATCTAATTGAATCTATTTGATTAGTTAACCTATATTATTTCTAATGATAGGGTTAGAACGAAAACTTGACAAATTAATGAGCTCAATTGATTTTAGCATGTCTAGGGTGAATCTCTTCTTTCCAAACACATCAATAATGACAACTAGTCATTAATCATAGTAAAATACATGCACACATGTTTATTATCAGCAACAACTACTCAAAGCTTTTTTACTTCAAACACAAAAGCTTGATAAAAGTCAAACTCAAAAGTCAAATGATAGTCAAAAGATCATCAAACCTAGGAAACTTTAACAAATTAGCTTTGTAGGTCCCTTAATCCTATGGATCTTTCATAAAATTATCTATCTAACCTAGAGTGCGGAATCCACTAGATCAGATTGTTATAGAAAATAGTACAAACGGAATTATATTCAAACAGTTTTCTATTGATTATCCAAACTCGCAGTTTTACAATCAACTCAAGACTCACAATCACACAACCTCACAACCTATCTCTGTGATCTTGCCTCCCTCTCTCTCTCTCTCTCTCTCTCCTATGAATTCTCTCTCTCTCTAGCCTTTCTGTTCTGGTTTTCTCAGTAAACTCTAAAACTTCTTACAAACCCTAATCACAAAACATGTTTATATACCACATGTATGTGAACTGGGCTTCTAACTGGGCTAGGACATTCTCCAAGCCCATTACAATAATTAACTCACTAACCAATAATGCTAAGGCCAATACAAAATATCCAAAGACTAAATAATCAAACTATTAAGCTGTTGTCACAGAATATACGCCCACAGACTCCCCCTTGATAATAGCTTCATAGTGTAACTTTGTCATCAAACATCTTGTGGTGTTTTGGTCTTTGGATAGCTTCAACTACAAACAGTTTCTAACCTCAACAGAGTCCCCCTTAGCTGATGCTTCCAATCTCCAAAACTTTCATTCGTTCTAGATTAGTGAACAAGCAATCTCTTGTTATGCAAGTAAGCTCCAACTTTTCCATATCTCTTTGCAATGTAGTAGAATTATCCTACCATGCATCTTCACACTTCTACACTTCAGTCTCAGTCTGCACTTTACTTGAATTATGCACTTTATTTTGATAACTACATCAATCTGTTTAGAAACATAAGAAAGTATCTCGAAAAACCATTAGCCTTTTTCATATTCAAGATAAACCAATATTTTATCTAATCAAGGGTGCGGAATCCCCTTGATAGATCAACGAATACAAAAACAAGTTTATTCAGATGAAGAACATCAAATCCTACCAGATTCATGGGATACAGATTCATGGGATACAGATTTGCAGTATACTTTTGATTTCAAATTTCTACTCTTACTCCCTGCAAGATTTCAGAAATCCTAACAGTTTCTCAATTTGTTGTCTCTACTAGACATTCTTGTGAGAGTTTAGTTAATGGTTGATTAAGAAGTTTGCAAAATGAAGTATTAATAAAACTTTGGTTTGCACCAGAGTCAAATAATACTTTAGCAAAGACATCATTAACTAAAAACGTACCGACTATCACGTCCGGGATCATCTTGGCTTCATCTGTTGTCAGAACAAATGCTCTAGCATTTTTAGCGTTCTTGTTGTTCGTGGCTGGAGCTAGTTTTGGACAGTTCGGCTTGATATGACCTTTTTCTCCACAGTTGAAGCACAGTCCATTACTGGATTTCCTCCTGCAATCTTCTTCCTTGTGTCCTGGCATCTTGCAGAAATTGCAGGGAATGGAGCATTTTCCCGAATGCTTTTTTTTGCAGACCTTGCAGTATGGTGCAGAGGTAGAACCTATATTCGTACGGTTGGAATTACCATAACGGAATTCCTGAGTAAGCCTTTGGGTTAGGTTTCTCCTCTGGTCTTCTTCTCTAGTACGGATTAATTCATCTGTCAAGGTGTTGCTAGTTCTACAGCTTCTTCTATAGTTTGAGGTCTAGCTGCCTTGACTACATGTCTAATCTCCTAGATTAATCCCCAGATATAACGGGAGATTAATACCTGCTCTGGTGATGCAAGGGTTGGTACTATTCTAGCATATTCAAAGAATAACTTTGTGTACCCCTTACTATCCACTCCATTCATCCTAAGATTTAGGAATTTGTTTGCTATTTGTTCCTTTTCATTAGGAGGGCAGAATTTCCTTTCTACCATATTCTTAAATTCCTCCCATTCCATATTATAACCCTATCACTTCCTCTAGACTGAAGGATAGTGTTCCGCCATTCTAAGGCTGAATTCTTAAATAGATTGGAAGCAAACATTATCTTGTCCTCTTCCGCACATTTACTTATTTTCAGAACAGCCTCAGTCTTTTCTATCCAGCGTAGAGCTGCAATGGGTCCTTCATTGCCCGAGAATTCTATTGGTTTACAGGACCAGAATTCTTTGTAAGAACAACCATAAGGCATGGTTCTTCTTCTTTTAGGAATGGACACTTGAAGTATGGGTCCATTGTTCATGCTGAGTTCTGGTTCAATTGGTCGCTTACTGCTATGTTTACTTTTATTATCAGCATCCTTAACAGTTTGAAGAATACATGGCATTGCATCTATAATTCCTTGTGCCACTGTGTGTTGGATAGCACTATTATCCATTTGGTTTCCATTGTTATTGATGCTCGGATTCTCATTAACCAAGTTAATGTTACTCTGGTTATCGTTATTCAGATTTCCTTGATTTCCTTCGTCGGCCATCTGAATTTTAAACGTTTACCACATATTAATATCACAAAATAATATTTTAGTATAGCCAATCACATGACACGCATTTTGGGCAAAAGTGTCGATCATTGCGACTTTACTCTATTCATATACTATGCATCTATTACACACCAGTACTGAAATTAAAATTACAATACCAACTGAAATAAAATTACACTAATAGTAGTAGGCATCCGTACACACATATTTTATTTTATTTTATTAATTATTTTATTACTTATTTTATTATATTATTATTATTATTATTACTACTACCATTTTCACCATCACATTCATGGATATGGATTTATCCAGAAATCCATATTGCGCTCGTCGTACTTCCAGACGAGTCGCTCTCCCACCTTTCGCATTCGTTCACTACTTTCTAAAATTTCCTCACCAAATGTCCTAAGTTCTTGTACGTTTTCTGCACTCATTGGGGGTGCAGGTTCAAGGACTAGGTTCGGAATCTGGGGTGCGGGTTCTTGATATGGGGGTGTAGGTGCCTGAAATTGGTAAGGATTCTCTAAAATCTCCCTAATGAATACATCATGGTAATAGGGATCTAAAGGATCCAAACCTGGGTAGGCTCCTATGTTTGGAATGGGCATGTCTTCATGTATCAGGTAACGTTGCACATAGTCCCTAACATCATCCCACCAGGGGTCGTAATTTGGGTCTAAGGGGTTTGGTGCTGGTACCCTAGGTATTTCTTCCGGATTGAAGTCATGCATTTCTATTTGATTTTCGGGGTTTTCTATTTCCATTGGTTGGTCAGGAAATGGTGGTTGTGGTTGCGGTGCTATCATTTGTTCCAGGTTAGAGTCAGCTGCAGTGGTTGCTAGGATGTCGATGTTGGCTATTCCCCTATTGATCATGTCCTGGGCATAGGCATTTGTCTCTCTCTTAGCTACTGCAAGTGCTCTCTGGTCTTGTAACTTTTTCATACGTTTTCTACGCTCGTGTGCCCCTCTACTGAACCATCCCCTCTTTTTCTGAGGAAATGGCTCTTATGACTGAGCCTTAAACACAAAGATTCCTTCTTCCGTATCAGCAGAGTATCCCGAGAGAGCAGGCTGAGAAGAGGAGGTGCCTTCGCTTCTAGGCGAACCAGACAATTGACGATACGCGTCAGAAGGTCCTTGGTCGCTCATACTGTAAACTAACAAATAGTCAAATAACACATAACAATAAAATACAATTATGCACGTATTTCCATAATTTATTTCCTAACAGATTGAATTTTGATGTCAGCAGAACACTTATGTGGCTGAATCAGTGGCATAGCTCTGATACCACCTTCTGTCGCAACCCCCGATCCCTAATCCCCGGGAACAGGCGGTCGCGATCCAGTTTCGGTGGTATCGCGTGTTTGTCTAATTTGGCAGCGGAATTTTCATCAGGACCGTAGTTAGAAAATATTTGATCAGAGTAAAATACCACATTTTCATAACATTAAACACATGGGATAAAACCCAAGTTTGCATTACACACATTTTCATACGAATAAATCCTATTTTATTAAATAAAAACATCCATTTTATTTTAGGTAATTTTATTGCCACTTTTCCAAGCCTTCAGTGCTGTCCAGCTGGCTTCTATTTGGCTTTCACATTTTGTTACCTGAAACGCGTTTTAGAAACATTTGTCAGTGGAAAATACTGGTGAGTGAATCCCAGTTTAATCAAGTTTAAATAAAAACCATTGCACAGTATTGAGGGCGATCTCGCAATTACATTTGTTTCCAAGTTATATCAATTAACATCCATGGTACTGTCAGACCCGACTTGTGGAAATTGTTACTCCTTGACCAGGTGGTAATAAATTTTGTATACAAAACCCCAACATACTCATGATAATTGTATTCTTACAAATACTCAATAACTGCTTAATATATAATTAATTAAGTGAGGTTTTGTAAAAACAATTTACGAAACGGAGATTACTCACAAAAAGGTTTATATAAAAAGAAGGATTACTCACATTGCTGTCTTAGATTTTCTGTAAGGGTTTCCTGAGAATTATCTATAATTTACACAAAAGCACACATGTTAGTATAATAACCCATTTTAACATTAGTAATACCCTCCCCAAGACGGCATTCCAATGACTACTTCGGGCAGAACCACGACAGCCGTTACGGAACCCTAGATCAATCAGGCAATGTATCTAATGCGTATCCAGGGGTTATAATACTTACAATGGAGCAGAACTTCGCTATTTAGGGGGGTATAATACCCGAGTATGACTTCTACTATGTGGAAATTTGTAAGAAAGAAAAGAAATTGAGCGACTGAAACTGATATCCCGAGCTCCCATTATATAGGGCCTCATCTCGGTTTTCTCGCGGCCCACGTAAAACAAGGCAAGGGCCTTACGCGGCCAGCGTCAACTATAGTTAACGCGTAGGTGATCCGGGTCATCAAGTAGGCTCGTCGGGTGTTGGGCCACGTGGCGGCCCAGAGTTCAGCCAGGTTTCACCTTTACACGGCTCGCGTAAGGGTTGGGGTGGGGTTTACGCGGCCCGCCTCAACCCAAAAATCATATTTTTAATTAAATTTAATAATATTTAAGGTATTCGGGGCCCGTTTTCACGTATGGGGTGTATTTTTGGACATATTGGGATATTTTAAAATATATTAGGGTGTCGAAAATAATTCAAGGGTGTCGGTTTATTTAGGATTGTTACACTATGAATTTAGCCGGGTTCGAAGTTGTGTTAGGAATTGATTGGTTAGTAGCCAACCATGCTCGAATCCTCTGTGATAAGAATTCCATAGAAATTCATACACCCGCAGGAGAGATAATTTTGGTTACCGGAGATAAGCCACGTAAACCAATGAAGTTCATTTCAGTAATGAAAGTTGCTAGTTATGAGCGGAAACAAGGAATAGTGTATATGATTTCAGTGATCATTAACACTAAAGGTAAGGAACTTAAGGAAATTTCAATAGTATCGGAATACCCTGATGTATTCCCAGAAGAAATACCTGGAATACCACCGGATAGGGAAGTAGAGTTTAGAATTCATCTAATTCCTGGAACTGCACCAATAGCTAAGGCACCTTATCGGTTAGTACCCACAGAAATGCTAGAACTGAAAAAGCAGTTAGATGAATTACTAAGCAAAAGATTTATACAACCCAGTTCATCCCTTTGGGGAGCACCAGTGTTGTTCGTGAAAAAGAAGGATGGTTCAATGCGAATGTGTATCGATTATAGGGAATTAAATAAGGTTACAGTTAAGAATCGATACCCATTACCTAGGATTGATGATCTTTTCGATCAACTTCAGGGAGCTAGATACTTCTCTAAGATAGATTTGAACTCCGGATACCATCAGTTGAAAGACAGGAAGAAGACATACCTAAAACTACTTTCAGGACTAGGTATGGTCACTACGAGTACACAGTCATACCCTTTGGATTAACGAATGCTCCAGCATCATTCATGGGCATGATGAATAGGATCTGTAAGCCGTATTTAGATAAATTTGTAATTGTCTTCATTGACGATATACTTATTTATTCCAAAAGCCAGGATGAGCATTGTGAACACTTGCATGCACTCCTAACTTTGTTAAGAAAGGAAAAGCTTTACGCCAAATTTTCGAAGTGTGAATTTTGTCTACAAGAGGTGCAATTTTTAGGACACATGGTGAATCACGAAGGAATTCACGTGGATCCCTCTAAGATAGAAGCGATCACAAGTTGGAAGGTCCCACAATCAGCAACCGAAGGTAGAAGTTTTCTAGGATTAGCCGGGTACTATAGGCGTTTCATTAAAGATTTTTCTAAGATAGCCGTACCATTAACTAAGCTAACCTGTAAAACTGTTAAGTTTGAATGGGGACCCAAGCAAGAAGAGGCCTTTAGAATTTTAAAGCAAAGGTTAACCAATGCCCCAATTCTTGCTTTACCAGAAGGAATAGAAGATTTTGAAGTTTATCGTGATGCTTCTAAGCTAGGATTAGGTGGTGTGCTAATGCAACGCAAAAAGGTAATTGCGTATGCCTCAAGGCAGTTGAAAAAGCACGAGGAAAATTATACGACTCACGACTTAGAATTAGGAGCCATAATTTTTGCCCTTAAGATTTGGAGGCACTATCTGTATGGAAGTAAGTTTACAATCTATACAGACCATAAAAGTTTAAGGTACATATTTGGGTAAAAAGAATTAAACATGAGGCAAAGAAGATGGATGGAAATTCTAAGTGATTACGACTGTGATATCCTATATCACGAAGGAAAGGCAAATGTAGTAGCAGATGCCTTAAGTCGTAAGTATCATGAAAAACAAAGGCGAGCCCGTGCTCTTAGATTAAATCTCCAATTAGATTTAATGGAACAACTGAAAAACGTTCAGAAAACAACAATCACGGATGATGCTGAAGGAATGAAAGGAAGGATAACAGAATTAGAACAAGGGACTGATGGAATCTGGAGATTCCATAGGACAAGAATTTGGGTACCTAAGCAAGGAAATTTAAGAGATAAGATTTTAGAAGAAGCCCATAAATCTAGGTATACGATACATCCCGGTAATAATAAGATGTATCAAGATTTAAGGAATAACTTCTGGTGGATAGGAATGAAGAAGGACATAGCCAGATATGTTTCTAAGTGTCTAACTTGTTCGCAAATCAAGGCAGAACACCAGAAACCCTCGGGTTTACTCCAACAATTAGAAATGCCGGTATGGAAATGGGAACTCATAACAATGGACTTTGTTACGAAGTTGCCCAAAACTAGGAAAGGTAACGATGCAATCTGGGTGATTGTAGATCGATTAACCAAATCCGCTCACTTCCTACCAATGAAGCAAACCTTTAGCATGGAGAGATTAGCTAAGTTATACGTTGACGAGGTAGTGTCACTACATGGAGTTGCACTCTCCATTGTGTCAGATAGGGATAGTCGATTCACCTCGCATTTCTGGACAAGTTTCCAAGAGGCAATGGGAACGCTATTAAATCTAAGTACTGCATACCATCCCCAAACAGATGAACAAAGTGAAAGGATGATCCAAACCCTAGAAGACATGCTCAGGGCATGTGTAATTGATTTCGGTGAAAATTGGGACAACCACTTACCATTAATAGAATTATCCTATAATAATAGTTATCACTCAAGCATCAATGTTTCCCCATTCGAAGCACTGTATGGACGAAAGTGTAGAACTCCGGTATGCTGGGCAGAGATAGGAGAAAGTCAACTATCAGGTCCCGAAATTGTACAGGAAACCACCGAAAAGATAACTCAGATCAAAGAAAGACTAAATACGGCTCAAGATCGCCAGAAAAGTTATGCAGACCATCGACGCAAGTCGTTAGAATTCCAAGTTGGGGACAAGGTACTATTGAAAGTTTCGCCTTGGAAAGGGGTAGTTCGATTCGGTAAGAAAGGAAAGCTAAGTCCAAGGTACATAGGACCGTTCACAGTTACCCACCAAATTGGACCAGTTGCTTATAAATTACAACTACCAGAAGAGCTAGCCGGGGTACATGACGTGTTTCATGTATCTAACCTCAAGAAATGTTTATCTGATCAATCCCTGGTAGTACCTCTTCAAGATATAGAGGTAAATGAAAAGTTGAAATTTGTGGAAAAACCTCTTCAAATAGAAGACAGAAAGGTCAAGTTCCTCAAGCACAAAAGATTGGTGCTAGTCAAGGTAAAGTGGGATTCGAAAAGAGGACCTGAGTATACATGGGAGTGGGAATCGGAAATGAAGCGAAAATATCCTTACTTATTTCAGTAAATCTCGAGGACGAGATTTTAAATAAGGTGGGGAGGATGTAAAGAACTGTAAAAATGTCCCAAAACACTTCGTAAGTAGAAACCCGAACCCCTAAAACCCTAAATTTCATGAAAAATCAAGAAAATCCAAATTTGTTGATCTGTCGCGGGCTGCGTAAGACTTAAGGAGAGTCTACGCGGGGCACGACAGCCATGTAATTCTCCGGATAAGCTTTAGGCCACGTGTCAGAAATGTGGCAGGCCTACGCTATGACACGACAGCCATAGCGTAGCTAGGGTGGCCCTCGCGGGACGCGAAAAAATGCCCCTCAGGCTTACGCGGGCCGCGAAGAAATAAAAAATCAGCTATAAATAGGACGTTGCATGGACAGTCTACTGTGTTCGAAATTTCTTTCAAAAACCCTCCATAATCTGCTTTAAATCAAGTTCAAAAGTAGTGAAACGCTGCTACGGTCACAGGGTAATAACTCGATCACTGCTACGATACAATGTCCGATAGATTCAAACCGATTCGATGGATGTTTAAGTGCTGCCCGAATTCGGGCTATACTTTGTCATTCGTCGTGATGGTTTTGATTTCGTGAGTTTATCGTAAATGTTGTATTAAGTTATTAACCTAGTTTCGTTTGCATTATTTAACTAGGTTACCAGGCTTAATCAATAGGCAAAACTCTACCCGTCTAAACCTGCAAGGTGAGTCATTCTCTTTTTATTAAACTGGTTTACAAAATCTCAAATCATTTTCCAGTTATATTTTACAGGGATTAAGTCTTTGTTATCTTAAATTACTGGCAATAAGTGGGGTATTGTGCACAATTACTACTGTTTTCTCACTTTTAGGTGAAAGGACCTAAATAGTGATAATCGTCACTATTGGGTGAAAGGACCCAATGGTGGTATGACCACAGTCACAGATCCGGTCGAGTGACAAATGGACCAGATAATTATAAGATAGGGGCAATTGTAATCGCTCTTAATACTGTAATCTCTAACAATGTGTCGTTTTGTACAAATTGAATGACTCGCCAGTATTTCCCCGCTGATAAAATCTTTTTAAAACATGTTTCAGGTGATTTACTGTGAACCAAGAATAGTGCTGTGTAGCACTACAGCTTGAAGGAGGTGGCTCAGTAAAATAAATAAACATGTTTTTGTAATCATGGAATTTCCCAGTGAAATTCCTTTATTGTAAATTACAGGGTTTGTCCCCAAAACGTGAAATAAAATAATCGGATATTTTTGGTTTAAAATATCCTGTTAAAATTTCCACTGCCAAATTAAATACCAATACCATTGGTTTCTGTCTCGCGGCTTCCGGACCGGGAAACTGGGCCGGGGGGTCGTGACAAATTGATTATCCAACAAGAATTTTTACAATCAATTCAAGACACACAAGAAATCTCAGCCACTCTCTGTATATTTCTCACACCCTCTCTCAAAAACCACTAACTCTGAGGATTAACCAAAACCCTAATGAAAAACATGTTTATACACTACATGTTTGCATACTAGGCTTTGGACTGGGCTAGGCCATTCTCCAAGCCCATTACAACTCGAAATAAGCTAAACACAAATGCTAAGCCCAATACAAAATATCCAAAGACTAAACTATTAAACTATTAAGCTGTTGTCATAAAATATGCACCAACAAGCTTCTAATTGTTTGGAAGTTCAAAACATTGATATAAAACAGTATAGATGGTGTTCATCACAAGTTAAATCAAAGAAAAACCAAAAGATAATCACCTTATAATCGGCTTAGAGTCATCCGATATTGAAAAAATGCGATCTAGAGTTGGAATTTGGGTTTAAATAAGTGAAAATAATATATTTGTCGACATGAAGCATCATCGCGCGTCGCGTTAGCCTTATGATGATTATTCTTCGCCTATCATGTCGCCTCGAGACTAGATAAAGACACAATAACCAGGGGCATGTTTCTATAACTAAATCAAACTCTTTCACCCGTTCGTGTATTACGATGGCTTATGTCTTCCTCTATAGCGGTGCGCTAGGCAACTAATTCTCCAGACTTTATATTTTCAGTCCCAGGATTGCCTTGTTTGCTCACGGTTGTTTGTTTATTGGTGGTTTTTCCTCGTTTTTGCTCGTTTTACGCCCCGGTGTAACATCCATGATATTTCAGATATTAAACGCCATTTTAGTCCTTGTGGTTTGGGTCATTTTGTCAGTTTAGTCCAAAGGTTTCATTTTTCGCATGTGGGTCCAAAAAGGTATCACCGTTGCCATTTTAGTCCACTGGGTTAACTTCATCCATTTTTTCTGTTAACGAGAAGGGCACTTCTGTCATTTTTTACGTAATTCTGTTAACTAGAAGGGCATTTTAGCCATATAAAATGACCTAATTGCCCTTCTCGTTAACAGAAAAAATGGATGAAGTTAACCAAGTGGACTAAAATGGCAACACTGAAACCTTTTTGGACCCACATATGAAAAATGGAACCTTTAGACTAAACTGACAAAATGACCCAAACAACAGGGACTAAAATGGTATTTAACTCTTCACATATTTTGTCATCCATATTTTCCCCATTGTTCTTGTAATCCTAACTTGATCAATAAAACACCATGTATTTTCAATATTAAATATTATTCGGTGAAGTTTTATTATTCTAATTTAGATAAAATTTAAAACTTCGTCGATTGGAACGTCTAATACCCCATACGATTTTACCAACACGTGTTTTAGACTTTTAAATACGCAATACGTCGTCTAGCATCTAATATAAATATTGCTTGCTAAATTTTATAATATTAATTGGGTAGTAGTTTTCTTTCTTTGGCATAACAGTATAAAAACTCCCAAACTCACACTAAATTTTTATAAAAATCTGATAAGATTTATAAAATATAAGATTTTTACAAAAAAGAAGATGAATCTTTGATGCCCACCTTTTTTCCCTTTACCCCTAGTTTAGGACATGGTTTTTAAAAAAGAAACCACCCAACACTTGGCCTCCATGCTTACACTTGTCTCGCATTTCACCTCATGTTGACACATACCCCCATTTGCTCCCCTAAATATACCAACTCTTCCCTTCACCATTTTCACACCAAAACTCACCAAAAACTCTTAAAAATCACTATGCTATTTGGCTCCCCTTTTCTCTCTTGAATTAAAGAAATTTTTCTTACAAGCAAGTTTCATTAAAAATGTTCTTTGTTTATATTCATTTTTCATACAAATCTTCACTATTCTTGCACTTTTATTATTTGTTTTGCACTTTATTCTAACATATATTTATCTATATATTATATCATCTATAATCTAAAAACAAGTTTATATGTTATTTACACATAAAAATGACCAATGGGAACACATAAGTGTTCTTTTTCTCTAATTCAAGTTTCCCATGTGTTCATCTTTAGCTCATCTTGTTTTGTATATAATTTGTTTAGGCACAACTTACTTCCTTTCTATTAAAACCTAACTTTAAATACCTAGGTTAATTACTCCTAGTCAACATGCTCCATACTAAATGCTAAAACTTTAATAACATACTAGTCAATGTTAATAGGTTCGTGTTTCTAGTTATCGTTTTTCACACTAAGGTATTTAAAACATGATAAATAATATAGGTGCATTTTGGGGTGTTATAAACAATATCAATAAAAATAGCATAAGAAAGCAAACCCACAATGGCGAAACCAAAATAGGGGCCTGATAAGAGGTTCGCCACTCAAGGGTTCCTCCACAGGTCTTATCAAAGGAGTCTCCTCGACCTAGACTCGCCAAACAAATGGAATGATAAAAGAAACAACAAGTGTAATGATATGTACGAAATGCAACATATAAATTATATCAAATAAGGTATAAAAACAACCCTTTTTAGTACTAATGTTAGAAAAAAATGTGTTTCTTTGTATACTTTTGATTTTCAGGATTAAAATAGCTTAAATGTACAAAAGGAACAAATTAACGGCAAAAACCAGCATGCATACAAAGAAAGGGAAGTTGATACAATATGCCGACCCTCCGAGCTTCACCCTAAGATCAAAAACAACAAAACCGAAGCCAAGCACGGACCGTGCCTGCCGGGAATGGAGTCGTGCCACACTCAAGATTCCTTGATGAAAAAGACAAACAGAAGCATACAAGGTACATGGGGCCGTGTCTCATGGACACAGGCCGTGGTCAACTCTTAGATTTTCAAATCTTGGATCGTACAACAAATACAAGGGCCACGGGGCCGTGCCGTTGACACACGGGGTCGTGTGAGCATCTAGACTGACACGCGCATTAAATGAAGACAGCAAAGGAAAAGGGCACGGGGCCATGCCTACCATGCATGGGGTCGTGTAAACATTCTGTTTTCAACTATAAATAGAGGTGTTTGGTTCACTTGCAACTCACCCTTGGCAAACCACTTCTCTCACACATGCCACCTCTCTACCACCACAATACCACCATCATCCACCACATTCATCCATCATCCATCCTTAGAGTGTGTGTAATAGTCTCGGGATCCAAGATTGATCCTAAGAGTTTTTGTCAAACAAAGGTCATGCTTGGGTAATCTATTACATCACTTGGTGAAGACAAATCATTTATGTATTACTTTTGATTTTCAAGTTTTGGTAAACTTTTAAATTGGGTATGTAATAATGACTTTAATAACTAGTTTTTTATATTGAAAGTGAACTTTATTTTATCATATCTTCATGTTTTGTTGATTTACTTATTCGTGTCTTTACGGTCTATATAAAGCGCGTTAACTGACTAGAAGGGGGTTAGAAGGGTGGTATTAGTAAAGATCTTGCCTCGTTCAGTGTATAGATCCTGCGAGTACTTGATTCAAACTTATTAGGACTTCCTTTGAGGTAGATAGCATCAAATCGGGGGAAGTAAGAATGACTTGAATCCCTTATAAGTAAACTACTATTAAAACTTTAAATCGGCCTTGCGGGACTGTATCCCTGTTGACTCAGACCAATAAGGTCGAGGGTAGCGTTGCCTCCAAAAGAGGGACATGCCACATTTTGTATTCATAACTTACTTATTTATCTTTCAATATTCTGGCCTTGCGAGACTGTATCCTTGCTGACTCAGACCAATATGGTTGAGGGTAGCATTGGCCTCCAAAAGAGGGACATGCCACTATAACTAATACAATCTCTTAAATAACCTAAAGTACGGAAATCATCAAATGATACATAAATGATGAGTCGAAACCAAGTGATTCTATTGTCTATTTGTTTCTTTATTTATTTAGTTTCTTTATTAAAAATATTTATTCAAAATTTAGTTAGATTAGACGTCGACGATATTCCGGTATTAAAAGCTATTGTGTCCTTGGATGACCTCGGTATCTTACCATCACTATACTACGCAAACGATGGGTGCACTTGCCCTAGAGTGTTGTAGAGAGTGATAGTGTTATATCGTGTTTTATAAATTTAAAACTTGATAAAAGAGTAAAAAGGGTACTTAAAACTAGCAAAAATTCGTACACACTCCCAAACACGTACCATGTAACAACCTGAATCAAACAGATGCACACACGAACAGGGTATGGCTCTCCAGGTATCCAATTGTCGGTTCCCCAACCCTGCCAAACAATGCCTAGACACAACTGATACTCGTGTAACAGAAAAATAACGAGAGCCGTATGAAATGATCTCATCGTGGGGGGCGTATAACTCCAAGCTAGGGGTGTGTATGGGTCAGTTTGGGTTGGTTTTGGCTAAATACTATAACCATAACTGCGATGTCGGTTAATGGAAAATCATAACCAAAACCAATCGGTTATGATGGTTATGATTAATTGGTTTTGATGGTTATAACGATCGGTGATGGGTCGGTTAACCGTGAAGTTATGTCTAACTAGAAATAACTCAAAATTTTTTGACAATGAAATGAATTTTAATTGCACTTTTGTGTATATTAATGTATTACATAGTATTAAAGAAATACCATAAACTCTAATATTAACACCGATTATTACTAAATATTCAAACAAAAAGATCTGATATAAACAATAAATTCAAACAAAATTCAACCAAATTCATATGAGGCTATAGGGTGTGGTCATGACCCTCATGACTACCATGACCTTCCACATAGGCATCATGTCATCTATCTTTAATCCACCATTCAAAACCACTACCCTAAGGGTGTGGTCATGACCCAAACCACTATCCCCTTTATTTTTTTAATTTATTTTTGTCTTAAAATTATCAAATGGGAGGGTCGTGGTAATCGTGGTTTAATCAATGGAAACCACCATCAATCAAGGAGGGGGATGGTGTACCATTTAATTAATGGTCCTATGTGGAAATAATGTTCCAATCCATGATCCCCACACCCCATAGCCTGATATAACTCATAAATTTTAACAAACGTTTAACCAAAAGCATCAAATATTAAAAAAATGGTGAAAACTCCAAAAACCTGACAAAGATTTTACTATATGTTGGTTCAGTTGATGGGTTGGTAAATTTCCAAAGCTTAATTTGTTTAATTTTATCGATTTGTGTGAAATTGAGTTTTAGAATACACTACTTTGAGATGGTATTTTGCAGGCCTTGACATGTTTAAGGTGTATTTTGGAAGCTTAATGGAGCTTGGGAATGACGTTAGGAAGAACGGTAGCGAAAAACGGAGCTAAACGGCGAAAACCTGACAAACACTTCAGAGGCCGGCGTCCCAGACGCCCAGACCAGCGTCCCAGACGCTGGTCCCCAGCGTGAATTTGGGGAAACCTTTAGTTAAAAACCCATTTCGAATATCTATCAAAAGGGACTCCATTCTGGACTTCCAGAGGCGAATTGGAAATATATTTGAAGGTTCCATTTGATCTTTTATCATAATCCATCAAGTTTTGAAGATTAATCATCAACCATGAGTGGCTAATTTCTTTAAGATCATCCCCGGGTGAAAGGTTGTGAGTTTCTAGGGTTTGTTTTTCATGTTTTGGTTTGATACAAACATTTGTTAATCTTTGATTGAAATTGTGTGAATCATTTGTTGGTATTGCTTTGAACTTGAAATTGTTAAGTTTTCTTGCAACATTGACGTTGAGAGATGATTGCTACCATTAAGTTGTGATTTATGCTAGGGTTTAGTTTTTGTTCTTGATTAATAAAGCATACTATTGTCTCATATTGTGATGGTTATCTTGCACCGGTTGCGTATGATAGACGATTGTTGATGTCTAAGATTAGGATTTCAAATTAACAAATTCAAGAAGTCATTGGTGTTCATAACATAATCAACCCATTCATGGTGGATAGCCCTAGATACTTATTAATCCAAACCCGGGTGTGATTCTTTTCTAAATAGTGTTCATAACTTCATTTTAATTACCGTTTTGATATTTGTCATTCCAAATAACATCATTAAACCGTTTTCTACAAACCAATTAGAATCACATTGTTGGTTCGCACTTTCGAACACAATTTTAAAGAAAATTAGCAAGCTTCATAATTACTTTGTACATTTTTGTAAATAGTTTAACTAATCGAACAGATCGTGCAACACTGACCACATGCTCTTCGTGGATATGATACCCAACTAACCCTAGCTACCTAGGTTAATTGGGTTTTTGACTGATCGGGACGACACGGTCACGTCGTCAGTTCAGTTATGATGGGTATGGAAACAATGGTAACCGTAACCGACCCACTACTTTCGGTTTTAAGAAAAAAATAATTAACCGACCCACGGGTTTTTTTATTTGGTTCGGTTTTTTCGGTTTGGTTTTGTCGGTTAATTCGGTTTTTTGCACACCCCTACAAAAAGCTCCCTGTATTGCAACCTTAACTTAGGGTTACAAAAACATGATGAGAAGAAACTGCTTCCAAAGTCCACTAAACCTTAGATCTAGGGTTTTCTTCTTCACGAATATGAAATCTCTAGCCTAAGATTTACAGATCTACAACAGATCTTTGAGAACAAACACCAAGAAACCTTCAGAGAGATAATCTCATCTGCGATACAAGATACATTCATAAGATTAGATTCAACGAGAATCCGATCACAAACCCTAATCACCTGAACAAGAGAGAGGAAAGGAATCTCAAAAATATCTTTGTGAATGCCTTTAGATGATCTGGGTACAAGAATATATAGAGGACCCATGTGCATGACTTGAACCACCAACAAACCCCAGATGTTGTTATAACGATATGGTCCATATGCACATCACAAATACCATCCATGCATCACAACGTGGTTGCTACATTATTTATCCTATCCTTATTTTCATGAAGATAGTTAGTTTCACTATTCCATTTGTTTAGTGTTCGTGGGTTAGTGACTAGTGGTAGTAGTAGCTAGTGTTAGTTTTCTTTTTAGCCTATATATTGGCATTGGTATTTCAGTATTATTTATGAATGAAATGAATTAAGTATTGAGTTTATGTCTAATTAATCTTCTGCTTTCCATCTATTTTCTTGGGAGTTTGACCCACTTTAATGGGTTATCTGATGTATTGCAAAATACATCTTTTATTCGTGTAAAGTTTGTATAGTTTTTATTACGTTTAGTTTTGTTTTTCGTTAGAATATGCATGCTATTGATTAAATCGTGTTTCGCAGGGCTTGATGCTTAAATATGCGGGAAACCGAGTGAAACGAGTAAAAATATTGAAGTGTCAAGTCTTGGAGCATGTTAGAAAGGTCAGGGAGTTGAAATAGAGTTAAAAGGCTGAAAAATCACTCTCTGGCACCCCGTGAGAAGTTTCTGGCACCCGGCGAGAGTCTGAAGGTAGTACATGAGCTGAAAAACAAGGTGGCACCCCACCACCCATTCCTTCAGTGGGTGGCGGCCGGCCAGAAGCCTAGCTGGCGATTTTTTGTTATGGAAAGTCATATATAACATCTTAAACTTGGAAAAGAAACCCTAATTCGATTTTGGGGACTTCTTGGGCAATTATTGAGGATTCTTGGAGCACTTTCGGAGATTTTGAAGCATAGGAATCATCGATATGAGTTCGGAGAAGAAGACTTGAAGATCTAATCGGGTTTTCTAGTTCTTTATTCTTGACTTTTCTTACGAAACTTGTTATGACGAATTTATGTTTAGACATCTTTGTTTTGTTTTCATTTATTGAGATGCTTGGCTAAATTTATAAACCACCTAGACTTGATGAATGGATTAATATAAAGATTTTACCGTTTTCGTTATTTGCATGATTGTTATGGGTGATTGTGTTTAGTAAGAGGTTTAATTTAATGGTTTGATGTGTGTGCGTACTTTGAGTTGGTTTATTGTTATTACTTGCTTCATATGATTCTTAGTGACGGTCTATATCACTTAGTAGAGTCATATTAGGGTTTAGGGTTTCGGTGAGTGTCTATATCACGTTAGAAAACCTTCACTCTTTAGGGAGAATTGGCCAATAACCCCTAGAAGTAACTGATAATAATTTGCTAAGTCTTAGTGTTCTACTAGTCCTAATACCTGGGAAGTGAGGGGCTATTGGTAGGTCTTACCCGGCGAATTGCTTTAGATAGGCCTTGGGAAAGGTTATGTCTTGGTTTACCCGTCGGTCTTATTAGTCTATCAAGTCAAATCAATTACTTCAAACTACCCTAGATCTAGGATTGGGAAAGAATAGGTCAACATTAGGGTACTTACACAATAATTAGACAACTGGGAAGGCGTCTAATAACCGGTAGAATTAACGGCCTAGGTAGTGCCACAGGTTTCTCCTTGAGAAGGGTCGAGGGGCCTCGATGGTTCTTAATAGGTTTAGTATTTTAAGATCCCGGTTCCATAACTCGTGCATTTAACTTAATCGGTAATCTCTTAAAAACAATCCAGGATTCTTGTCTAGGTGGTCCCGTTCTCATATAAGAAGAGTCTTCAGTCTTAATTCATTTTTTAGTCTAGTTTTAGTTTATTTGGTAGTTAATTTAGATTTCCTAGATTTTCAGTAACCCCCCCCCCCCCCAAAAAAAAAAAAAAACAAATAAACAAGTCTTAGTCGTGTCTGTCAGCGTCTGTCAGAGTCTAGTATACGTGATACATAGAGTCCTGTGGTTCGATATCCGGACTTCCTATGTTATACTACATTGATCGGTACACTTGCCGATTGTGTGGTTTTAGGTCGAGTCTAGAATTAAAGCTTTATAGTGTCTAGAATAGAGAGTCTAATTTAGTTTGTTTTTAATAGTCTGTTTAGCACACATCATTATCTATCAAACCAATCAGAGCAGTCTTGATCCACTTTTATGGACGCTCAAGAATGGAACGAGTCATTGGTTCGAATCGAGTCAATGATTGTTGATATAATTGATTTTCTTAAGAACTGAACTCGGTTACCACCACCCATCCCGTCACCCGCTGCTGCTGCCACTCCACCACCACCAAGAGCTGCTATCAAACCTCCATCACCAAAACCCGCACAACCACCTCCGACAACCACTTACGCACCAAACACAAAACCCGTAACAACCCTGTTACCACAAACCACCATTTCCACCGCTTCATATACACCAAAAACAACCCCAATACGGGTGCCATTGCTCCCGCCGATTACACTGAAACCAGCCCTGCGACGTTCACTAACGGAGCAGTTTGTACCAACACTATCCCCTGCACACACCACCATAATGAGTGGTGTGATCCTTGCAATTGACCCACATGATGAATCAGATGGTTCAAAGTCAAAATCCCAAAAATCCACCAAATCTAATTCAAGGCATGTTGGTTTACAGAAGAACCATTCTTGCATGGACTTGTGTGTTAATTTTTCTCCCAAGCAAATTCAAAATTTCCATTACAGTGGTAATGTTAAGGTTGGCAGACAAGGCGAGAGAAGATTAACGGTTTGGATTGCTGTTGGAATTGAACCAAAAACGAGTTCCATAGTCGAGTGGCGCCCACCGTGGCGTGGCGTCATGACCCATGCGTGTGTTGTCGGAAGAATTGAGTGGCGGCCACTATGGTGTCTAGATTTTCAACCTTGCGGACAAGGTTTTTTCTAAGTGTGGGGGAATGATATGGTCCATATGCACATCACAATTACCATCCATGCATCAGAACGTGGTTGTTACATTATTTACCTTTTCCTTATTTTCATGAAGATAGTTTCACTATTCCATTTGTTTAGTGTCCGTGGGTTAGTGACTAGTGGTAGTAGTAGTTAGCGTTAGTTTTCTTTTTATACCTATATATTGGCATTGGTATTTCTGTATTATTTATGAATGAAATGAATTAATTAAGTCTTGAGTTTGTGTCTAAATATTCTTCTAGTTTCCATCTATTTTCTTGCGAGTTTGACTCACTTTAACGGGTTATCTATCAAACCAAGTAGTACACATCATATAACTACCCAGGCCCTTTCAACACTGCTACATCCCACAAATCTTTAAGTCTGGTCAATGGCGAAGTATAGTGGGTGCCCGGGAGTGCACCCGCCCACCCCAATGTTTCAGTTAGAAGTGTATAAGTTCCGATTTTTCGTCCGAAAATTTTAAAATTATACAGGATCCCCCCCCCCCCCCCCCCCCCGGATTATTTTTCCTAAATTGTATATCCTAAATATTTAGTATATCCTAAATATTTATAAAGTTTGTATATAAATGATGGGTAGTTTGGTAAATATACACTTTGTTTTATTTGAAATTATTATTATTTGACCCGACCTGAATCGATTAGCCGACCTGACCCGACCCGAAACATAACGATAGGGAAAAAAAATTTGGTCCCATCACTTTACGCCCCCTTTAAACTTTTGGTGAAGCTCCGCCACTGAGTCTGGTTCCTAGCTTCAAGCATCTGGTTGGTTCCCAGCTTCAAGCATCTGGCCCACAGCAACAAGCTAGCCCAAATCGATCCTTTCCTTATCCAGCATCCAAAGCCCATGTTTTATACAAAACAACATAAAACAATTAAATTGTAAAATAAAAAAAATAAAAAACTTAAATAAACTTTTGATATTAGATTGACACTATAGACATGTTAACATATTGACATGTACACTTTTAACTGGTGCACCAAGCCATTGGCCAGGAGAGACCAGGTATTAGACTAAGGCAAGAATGGGAGACACAGGTTTGGAGTGAGGTCGCGTTGGATTTCCCCTTGTTATCTAAAGAGGAAACTCTTGAAAAGCCTGTCATAATTCAGATCAAGATAGAGGAAGGAATGGTGCACAGGGTCCTGGTTGATGGAGGAAGCTCCTTTTGACATCATGTTCAATCATTGCTGTGAACAAAGTGGTGGTAGAGGCCTCACTTTACTAGCAAAGTGGTGGTAGAGCGTAGAGGTTTAAGATAGACAAACATCACTTTACTAGCAAACTGGTGGTAGAGATTATATATTCTTATGTCACCCTTAAAGTCAAATGGTTCCTATATTTAATCTCTACCATTAGATCTATCTGATTTAAAATAGGAAAAATGTTCTAGAAGCACCAGTACTCACGTCTCTCCCTGATACGGATCCTCCGTGACCGGTAAACACCGGGTCAAGTAACCACCTTGTCCATGCTTCCATGATCACAGATTACCCATGTTTCCATTGCAAATCCTTTTTATTTTCATTTCATTTCTTTTTAAGGCAGTTATTCATGTAGTGGGTTAAATGCATTAGGTCCATGTTTCATATCTTTCATGCACATGCACGTTGCTTCTTGTAAGTCTATATAAGGCCTTTGGTTTTATTAAATGTTAAGAAGAAAATTAATGAAAAAAGTATTGTTTCGTTTCTCTTATTAAGTTCTAGGAGCCTAACCCACTCAACGGGTCTCTTGGGAGATTAGCCATCTCGAATCGGCTTCTATCACTCCCCCATTATAAACTCCCCACTATCACTGCGGCTCTCTTCTTATTTGGCGTCCACTTCACCGCCATCATCTTCAACTCCATCAGACCATCACCACAGCCGAGTTCCAAGTTATGGGAGTTGTTGATTGGTAAATTCTGGTCACCAACGAATTGCTTTGGTTCACCACAGGTCGATTTAGTTGTTGTTGTATCATTTTCCTGATGTTATTACATGAGTTTCTGCCCAATTCTTCATATCATGTTCTAGGCTTTTAGATGTATTTAATTCCATGTTTTGATTAATTCATATCATGTGCTTGTGGTTAATTTGGTTTATAAATTCAGTTGTGTTGTGTGTTTCTGTGCTGCTCATTATGGTTTTAATTTCCAAATACTTAATGCATAGGAGGACCAGTTTTGCAACTTAAACCTTCCCCAATCTTTGATTCATCTTCTCAATTCCTCTCACTCTGGGCTTTAGGGAACTTGAAAATGACGAATTCCACCACCAGCAGTATCTATATGTAGGTCATTGTGGAGGTTGCACAGGTGAGCAAAGATGGTGGGACCTTATTTGGCGGCTTAGTCAGATGCAAAGCTAGGTTGATTGTTTTTAATTCATTGTTTCCATTTTATAGTGATGTGTCAAAACCTGAAAATTAAGATCTGAATCTTAACATAATTTGCTTCCTTTTCTGATTGACTTTATCTGCAACTCTTGACTCAACTGGCTCTTCAATTTCAGAATTGTGTTTTGATTGGTAACCATCAGATCTTATGATGACTACTTATTGAATTTATTATAGATGGAGACTTTGGGATTGAATATGATTTGATGTTGTTTTTGCACAGGTTTAATCAACCATAGTTTATTTTACAGAAGGATAGTTCAACAAAACAAATACTGAACATTAACATGCAAGAAGCCAACAAAGGCCCAGGTCTTATGCTTTAGGAGGTATGGTTGCAATCTACTCACTGATTTCGTTAAACCTGCCCATCGTATTGGATCTTTGCAAATATTTGATGATTTGTATTTTTGTAATATCAAAGTTTTTATGTATTTGAGGGTGATTTACTTTTTGTTGGTTATAGGTATGGATCATATAGTCCCCTACTTTCTGGAGTCCTAGCCCAGTAAGTAAATAGGTTCTTTCTTTGCTTTTGATTCATTACTTGATTATTATTAATCTAGTCACAATTTGAAGATTTAAATCTGTTTGAATAGATGGGTTAAGAAGAAAACTTGCTTGAATCCATCTATATGTTTCTTGTATGAGGGGCTTTAATAGTCTATAGGACTCTTTAGGTGTTTTCTATCCATATTACCCGTTTATATAAGTTCAATTGGTTTTGGGTTAAAACGAGTCGTTTTAGAAAACAAATAAAAAATTGGGTTCATCTACTACATTTGTTTTTGTGGAAGTAGTGGCGGCAGCTATTGGTACAGTGGTGGTTGTGTTTATAGGTTGGGAGAATTAAGCAAAAATGTGAGCTTATAAGGATTATTGGCCCTATAACATTGAGAAATAAACTAATTAACAAACAAACAAACAAGGAGATCCTGCTTTGGTTTACGAGGATCCCAGTGCACTTTTTTCCTATTTTTCTTATTATTTTTAATTATTGCGTTTTATGGTTACATTTAACTATTTTTTTCTTCATGAGATTATGAGCTAAGGCCTAAGAGGTCACAAAATTAGTATTGGTAGTTGGAACGGCTCAGAAACATGCTCCAAGGGTCCATCTGCCTATGGTTAAGGTTATTGTCTTATTTACAACCTTAAATCCTTAAGCAGTTAGTTGTATGTTGGGGAATTTCAATTTGCCGGATGATCAATGATCAGAGAGGCGTGTAATCACTCTCAGATCAAATTATTTCGGTGGTTTACCCGAAAAATTCAATCGGATACAACTCTGATTTTATGAGAAATTGAACCAAGGTATGTTCGTGTGTATGTGAATTTTCGAACCAAGAAGATGATCAAAACTGTGTGTACGAATTTTGGGGATGTTTGCAGATAACTGCCTCTGGGGGCTCTGCCCCTTGGACCCCGCCAGGGGCTGCCGCCCCTTGGACCCTGCTCCCAGAGGCGCTGCCCCCTTGGAACCCCCGTAGAGTACGGGCTCCGACCGTACACTTCGAATTATAATAACTCAAACAAGCGTGCACTCCCGCACCTCCTAACTTGCTTGATGTGTATTATAATTCGCTTTGATCACCAAGTCAATCCCCGATTACACTAAAATATCTAACATTGTATAGTTTAACCAAAGATCAATATATGTTATTTGTATTATTTAACCAAATCTTTATATATGTTATTAATGCAGTCATTATATTCGAGAATTATAATGTTTATTGTTGATAATATTAGTGAAGACGTTATGACATTATACTCCCCGGCCAACGAGCATGTATACACATAACATTAAACTCCCCGGAAAGCGAACATGTATAAAACTAGAAAGTTATATGATATTTTATTTTTTTTGTGTTTCTTCTATTGAAGTTGGTCATAAGTTAAACGAGTTGTGCTTTTATCTTAAACATATACTATTTTGGTTTAGAATGCAAAGAAAGACAGTTTTGCCATTATAACATTAAACTACCCGTCCACCGGAGGGGTATAGAACTAGTTTAAGATAGACAAAGACGTGTTAATGGAGGAATGTTATATTGAGTATTCGTAGTAATATGAGTATTCATAGTAACTCAAGATCTTGGTCTTTTATTCTTGCCAAGATGACCCAAGCAGGTCCGTGGAAACAAGTAGTTAGAGTGTCAAGTGATTTGGCAATTATGGGCAATTGGGCATTGATACAGTAAGTATTCTTTGGGGCAAGATGGGCAACAACGGGTGTGATATGCGTTTTGGTTGGACTGCTGGTTGAATGAAATCCCCCTACGGTTAAAGTATTCGACTTTGTTCGCTTTGGAGTGGTCGTAAAATGTATTCATTGCGAATATACCACTGTTATGTGACATTCAATTGGAGGAGGCATCCACTTTCCCAAGCAGAAGTAGAAGAGATGGATCGGCTGTTGGCTTATTGCATCTGGTTACAATATTTGAGGGGGGGACCAATGGAGGTAGGCTCTAGAGGCATCAGAGTCGCTTTCAGTATGTAGTCTGAGATCACAAATGCAATTGCAGACATGTGTTGACTTGGTCAAGTTGTTAAACAATGTCATCTAAAGCTTTTTCATTATGTCACTGTTAAATGAAAATCAAAATAGGAACAAAGCAATTACCAGTTGTTAAACAATTTCATTTATGCTAGTAAAAATATTTCTCTTAAACTTTTTCATTGCATCTCGTTAAACAATTTCATTTGATTGATTTGATACAAGAAAAAACAACACATGATTATAATTAAATTTAAGAATAAACAATAGATAATCATGTAAAAGAAGAAAAAAACAATGAGTAGAAACAATATACATATTAAAGTTTTATTTTTTACTGAACCTATTACTAAACATAAATAATAAAATAATTAGAGTTAAATGTCATTTTAGTCTTAGTGGTTTAGACCATTTTGTCAGTTTAGTCTAAAAGTTTAATTTTTTGCTTGTGGGTCCAAAAAGGTTTCACCGTTGCCATTTTAGTCCACTGTATTAACTTCATCCAATTTTTCTGTTAACGCGAATGACAATTCGGTCATTTTATATGTAATCCTGTTAACTTGAACCTTCACATTAACATAAATAATGGATGAAGTTAACTTAGTGGATTAAAATGGCAACGGTGAAACATTTTTGGACCCACAGGCGAAAAATGATATTTAACTCAAATACTTATAATATAAGATATCAAAAGGACATCAAATATACTGAAAATCTCACAGTCTGGTCTGGTTTTAATATGATTTTAACTTTTTTGAAACCGTAAACCAAACCGTTCGTTACGGTTTGAAAACTTTAAAACCGACCAATCAAAAGATAACAAAAAAGCCGACCATGAAACCAAACCGATAACCGGTTTAGAGTTTAGACGGTTTCACTTCGTTGAGTCCAATGGTTACTTCGTTGGTCCAGTAAGTTTGATGGGCTTGGCATGAGGGTTTAATGAGATGGAGATTTGGTATACATGGGGTGAAAACTAAGACAGTGGGTTTTATTCATTTGACTTCCATTTTGATAAACCCTTGGCGATTAGGCGTCCCGATGACATATATCCGAAATTCGGCCCTGTTTTGTTGAAACTTAACTTAAACCACCACAAGCAATATTACTTCAAAAACAACAAAGTACGAAAACAAAACGAAGATATGATGAAACAAAGCCAAGAAACTTAAATTGACCATATCGAACTTTTGAATTATGTATCGTTTAGACATTTGTTTTGTTGGGATTCCATCGTAGTTCGTATTTGTTTAAGAATTATGTTGCATGCATGATATTTTTAACAATAGTTTGTTATGTAATTCCAGTAATGACTCCACAGGGGTATGATCCTAAATCTCGCATTAGGCTTGGGCGCGAGTGACCATCACATGGCTCATTGCCCCTACCGACAGAATTTACCCCGTTCGTGCGGGCACGCGCGAACCCGGTTTGCTTTCCCTCTCAGGGAAAGATGAGAAGACTCACCTTATATATGAAAATGGTTGTTTCCGTCAACATACAAGGGGTGCGGTAATTACTATCAAGGATGATAGTAGTTCACTACATTCACTTTCTGTCAAACACATTTCCATGTTGCATTCTTGCGCGGACGTGCGCGGAGCCACAATGGAAGTGTTGGTTTGTGCTCAGTTTACCACACATAGCGAGGCGGTGCAAAACCGCATCCTATTACTATACAAGTGAGAGTGTCACTTTGACTTTCGTGATCAACCAATAAGTGGTATGCCCGGCAATGACAGCAGCGATCAGCTGACCGCCCAATGCGCAACTACCCAGCCCACATGCATAAAGCTGGTGAACAGACTGACAACCCCAGCGGGCCACGTGGCAGGTGTTCCTTCATGTAACCGGTACAGCAGGACACATGGCAACACATTCGTGTGTGCCCAACGCTCCCGTGACCTGTACTCCTGTCACATCCACAAAAAGCTGTAAGTTGTCAGTTGGGCCCTAGGCCTATTAAGCGGCCCATTAGCCCTTCTCCTTCACTCTTCGACTATAAATACCAATCCCAAACCAGGATTGAGGTAACCCTAATCTGCTCTCTCACAATTACTTCTTAAATATTTATCTTGCTTCCCAAGCAAATACTTATTCTCACGCCGGAGGGTGATAACAAGGAGCAACCCCCGCCTCATTCTCCTTGTTGCGAGTCACGGTGTGTTTTCATTGTCCAGGAGACGGATCAGAGCACGACCCAGCCATAAATCAAGGAAAGGAGGGATTAACCCTACTTAATGAAACTCGACCCGTGGACTAACCTCTCGGTTAACCACTGTTTCATCATTGGCGCCCACCGTTATTTTGACTAGCATATTCCTCTCTTCTTTTCTACGATCATGTCTGATCAGCAGAATATCACCATGGGGGAACCCTTTATCCCGCCAAGTGCTTGGGAAGCAAGGAATACTCTAGGCCATATTGGCACATCTGCGCAAATGGGTAACGTCTCGGCGAATATGCCGGAGATTCCCCACTTTGCACCTACTTTACCACCAGGGGCCGATCTTCACTCTTGTAACCAACAACAACAGGCTCTTTTAAAAAGCGATTATCTTTGTGGAAATCTAAGATACTTTCAGCGGGTGGGAGACTAACTCTTCTTAAAGCAATACTAGATAGCCTCCCTTTGTACTTTTCACTTTTCAAAGCACAAGAGGGTGTCTTAGATAAGTTGGAAGCACTTAGAAGAAGTTTTTTTTTAAGGGGGGGGGGGGGGGGGTAATGAGGAAAAATAAAAAAACGGCTTAGGTTTGTTGGGAAAAGGTTTTGGGTCTGGTGGAAATAAGGGGGGTTGGGGTTGGGTTCTCTTAAGGTTATAAATGTAAGTCTATTACTAAAATGGTGGTACGGTATAAACATGAGAAGGAATCACTGTGGGGTAGAACCATTACGACGATACACTTACATATGCATTCTTCATCATATTTACCGGTTAAAGAGGGCATTTCGGGTGTCTGGAATAACACTGTAAATATTGGTAAGGAACTTGAAAAATATAATATTAATGTTGGACAATTAATAAAATGTGAAATGAGGAATGAGAATGAGATTAGATTTTGATTGGATCGGTGGGTGGGGGATGGTCCATTAAAGGATTTATTCCCTAAATTGTTTGGTTTAGAGAAAAACAAACAGGTGACAGTGGAAGAAAGGATAACAGAATGGGATTGGAGGAACGATCCTCATACGGCGTCACAGGTAAACGAACTTCAACAACTAACGAACACGGTCGAAGCGGTAAGTATGGGTATTGGGCCGGATAAATGGAAATGGCTCCCGGCTAAAGGTGGAACGTTCTCGGTCAGTGCAACAAGAAACTCTTTTAATAGATTTGCGATACCTTATTATCCTATGGAGTTGGTCAAATGGGCACCAAAGAAAGTTAATATATTCGCATGGAGAGGGGTTGAAGATCATCTAGCTACATTGAAGGGTCTAAAAAATAAAGGCATGTTAACAGGGCCTTCAACTTGCAAGTTATGCGGTGATCAAGAGGAAGACGCAGATCATTTATTTACGGGGTGTTACATATCGGCGGTACTATGGCATAAAGTAAGCACATGGTGTAAAACACAACAAATCTTCGCATTTACAATGAAAGAGCTATTGGAATTTCACAAAAGAGCAAATTTGGAAGAATCGAAACGGCGATACATACAACTTATAGTTATAGCAACGTGTTAGGGTATTTGGAAAGCAAGAAATGAAAGTATATTCAACGGGAAGAGAGTCAATATAGACGCTATCTTCGGAGAGATGCAAGCTACAACTTTTCTATGGATTAAAGGGATAGCAAAAAGGAGTGAAATGTTGTGGAATAATTGGGTGCGGTTCAATGTAACAAGTTGATAATATGTTTTTGTGACTGGTTGCGCTTGGTGATGTTTAAATATTGTATATAATGGGTGGTTGGCTTAGTAGCTTACTACCCGGAATAATGTGAACGAACAACTTTTGAGACTATTTTTAATTAAACTAGTTTTTTACTATCGTCGCGTTGCGGCGAACGTCTTTTGTTGTTTAATCTGTGTTTACATGTGTTTTGAAATCACTACGAGCGCGTTGCGTATGGAAACTGCTGAATAAAAAGGAAATATAGAAAAAAAACACTAAAAGATAACCAAAAGAAAATCAACCAAAAAAGTTGTATGGTAATAATGTTGTTCATATGAAACTTGTGGTCAGAGATGAGCAAATGATATTGGGTACTGGTACTGAATTTCCCAAACCGAAAGATCTTAAGTACCAATTCGGTACGACTTTTGGCGTTCCCGGTTCCGGTTCGCTACCATCTTTTACCTTCATATACCGGTACCGTGTCACTACAAGAAAAAAACCTTATAGAGAGGACATTTTTCAGCTTATAGAGAGGACATGTTGTCTCTATAGGGCTTTTTCACCTATAGAAACGACATATCGTCTCTATAAAATTTGTCTCTACAGCCTCGTCCCTATAGGCTACAAAAGTCGTCTCTATAGGTGTCGTTGCTATAGAATAGTTTGTAGAGACAACATTTCGTCCCTACAAGTTTGTGCAAAAACAAATTAAAAATCAAACTTAATATTTACTAAATAAAAGAAATGTTTATTCTAATATTTTTTTAACCCTATCTCTATAGGTTCTCTTTAAAAAATTAAAAAAAAAACATTTAAGCCCTATAGAGACAACTTGTCGTCTCTATAGGTTTTTCTTTATAAAAAAATAAAAAAAAATTCACCTATAGAGACGACATATCGTCTCTATAGGTTATCTTAAAAAAAATAAAAATAAAATCATATAAGCCATATAGAGACGACTTATCTTTTCTATAGGTTTTTCTTTATAAAAAATAAAAAAACAAATTTTACCTATAGAGACGACTTGTTGTCTCTATAGCATTTTAGTATAGATAAAATCATTTCACCTTTTTCACCAATAGAAACGACTTGTCGTTTTTTAAGTATTTCCTTTTAAATAAAACAATTTGATCATTTCATCTATAGAGACGACTTTTCGTTTCTATAAGATATTCTTTTAAATAAAATAATTTAAAATTTTCTCTTATAGACACAACATGTCGTCTCAATAAGATTTTCTTTGAAAAAATCTCAAATATTGTTTTTAGCTATAGAGACGACATGTCATCTCTATAAGTTTTAAAAAATAAAAAAAATAAAATATTAAAAATTTTGTTTTTCCAGGTTTGTAAACAAAAAAATACCAATAATTAAACAAATTTAAACCTGTTAACACATGTTAAACAAAACTACACAACTAAATATCATAGATTAAACATGCATTACAAAACAAAGTAATCTAAATCACATACCAACATAACACAAACTAAACTAAGTAGCTAACCATCATCTTCATCATCACCACTACAATCACGACTACCACTACCATCACAACTACCACTAGTATCACCCCTATAATCACGCCTACCACTACTATCACCACGAATACCAGGTAGAAGTCGAAATTGTCTATTTATAACTTGCTCCTTTCTTTTAAAAGTACTTGCAATTTTTTCCAATTGTTGGTTAAATTGTCGCCGCATCTCTTCTTGCAGGTATTCCAATTGTTGGTTAACTTGTCTTTAAACTTGTTCTTCAACTTGTCTATGAAACTCATCTTCATTTCTTTGTACTTGTTCTTCCACTCGTTTTGCAATATTTTCTTCAATTACATTACCAACATTTTGTTGCCAATATTCTCGTGGGGTGAGTTATCTACCCGAGGACACCTCCGGGGTTGGCTTTCTCACCACATGTCCAACACCTTTTATATGACCACGCCTTTCCCCTAAAGCGTTTTTCATACATTCAATTTGATCATTTGGTGATAAATCACCAACATCACGTTCCATCCTTTGTGCTTCTGCTAGAATCTTTTTCTGCATAAACTGTAACACCCCGACCACGTTAAAACAATAAACCGTGGCGGAAACGTCGGGGAGTGTTATGACAGAATCATTGTTTCATAACACATGGATTGAAGTTTTGTTTTATTGAATTTAAATGTATTACATTACATTGAAACTAGAAACAAAACAAGAACAAATAGACTTTCATTGTTATTAAGTCACTAAGGCCTCATCCATCCCTATGTGAGCATGCACCAATATCATCATCAAACATCATCAACTATGGTACCTGAAACATATGTGAAAATACGTCAGCATAAAAATGCCGGCGAGTACATAGGTTTTATGTGAGTGTCGGATTCATGGCTCGTTTATATGTTGCGATACTTTATTTAAAATACCTTGTTTTGAAAAGTGTATAGTATTGCAACACAAATAACCAACTCAAATTAAGAAGATTATAGCTTTATAAAATCTCGTAGCCATGATTCTTAACCCAAAATAATTTATTTAAGAAAACCAAATTGTAAAACATCTCGTTAATAAAACTCGTATGGTTTACATCTTTTAGAAAAACCTCGTAATATAACCTCGTTTTGATAACCTTTACCCAAGTGATCTAGATAACGCGACGATATATAATGTGTTAAAAGCACTTATATATAGGAAGTACCAGCGGCATATCCACCATGCTTTTAACACATTACACCCGCCCCGTTACCTAATCACTTCCCTAACCCAACGGTTCAAACAGTTACAAACGGTTCGCATAAATCAAACAGTTACAACGGGTCACATAAACCAAACAGTTACAAACGGTTCACATAATCTAACAGTTACAAACGGTTCACATAAATCAAACAGTTACAAACGGTTCAATCGATTCAAATAATCCACATTGTAATATAAACCATAGCATTTGTTTAAAAGACTCGAAAACATTTGACACATATGAATCACCCCAAAACGGTTTAAAACGGTAAAAGAGGGGAACTATGTACTCACTTGGGGATGCTTAGAAGTCTTGAACAACAACCAAGCAAAGCTAGAGGGATCGGAAAATCAAACGACACCTAATATAGGTAACTAAGTTAATAAACCGGGCCTAAATCGGAAGATCGGATAGAATGAGGTTTCGTAATCCAAATGAGTATAGGAACTCATGTAATATGGTTTAATAAAGCCTACACTCTAAAACGAAACCTAACCTAAGTGCTTACGACCCATTACGAATCGTTGAGGTAGCTTACGCTACTTTAACGCGTCGTTCGGGCAAAGCGTATTTGGAATGCCTAACTAGTCCTATGATAAGTATTATATGCCTAAACATGTTTAAATATGTTGCATAATCAGTTAAGTGACAAAAGTTTGAGTTACATATGCTTAAAATCCAGTTATGCATAAAAAGGGTATTTTGGTCATTTTCCTAAGGCATATAAACTACCTATCATATAACTAACTAAACGAAGTGACCATAAGGTATAAACTCGGAAGGTTATTCCCTATACAACTATGGTCACAAAATACGCTTGGTCGGATCCTAATGATCGACCAAACGGGTCGGGTTCGAAAGTGTAAGCGGTTGTTTAGACCGCTTATCTTACGACCCTATATAAGCACTAATCTAAAAGTGACGAGTTAAACATGTTAAAACATGTTTAACGAAGTTAGAAAACAAGTTTGATATCAAAACAAAAGGTTTTGATACCCAAGAATAGTTTGGTTGCAAAATACGCATAAACGAGCATTTTGACCGAAACTATGACTCGTCACTACACCTAAACAACGTGGTAATCAGTAGGTATAGTCACTAGGGACTATAACTATCGTGATTACGCTCACATTGTGAAGTTCAAACGAACTTCGTGTTGACCATAGACTGGTCAAAGCAAAAAGTCAAACACTGTTTGACTTTTACGCATAAAAGCACGAAAGAATACTTACAAAGGGTCCAAGCTAGGAAGAACTTGATCTAAATACTCAGGTATGAAGCATAAAGCTTCAACTTAGAGCATAAAATTAGATCAAGGTGTGAGGAAAATGGAATGGGAGCTTGGGTATTTATAGATTTCGGAGAACCCCTAGGATCGTTTCTCGCATTTCGTGCTTCGATCTTGGCCCTCCACTTGGGCACATGGTTTTCAAAACCATGGGAATACTTAAAACCATTAAATTCCAGCCCATAAAGTACAAAACCTTGGGTTAAAACCATCAAAACCTCAAAAATGGACCAAGTTCAATGTATCTGCCAAAAATTTCAAAAATTGTCCCTGCACTTGTAAAACTACATTTTTGGCACTTTTAAGCCCTGTTAACCCCATTTCAACACTCTAAAATGAAGTTAAAGTATAGGGATATGTGCTCAAAAATATCTCGGATGTCGGTTCGTTTGGTCGTACGGTTGCGTTGTTCGGTTAATTACGACGGAAATCGTAACCAACGCAAAAACGATCCAAACTACGCGACGAATGGAATTTTATCATGCCAATCAGTAAAATAAAATATTTTAATGATTACATAAATTTTTGGATGTCCGGATTTTTTCAGAACGTAAGATATGCGCGAAAATGCAAACTTATGCACTTTTTGACGCTTTTAGTCTCTATTGATCAATAAAGTTTATTTTTAGCATACTGAACCCTTCAAAGCCTATTTCTAAGCTATGTAAAGGATATTTAGGGTATGTTTAACTTATGATCAAGTTCCGGAATGTTCGTTACTATACAAATCGGTATAGTTTCGCAGTTTGATACAAATAGTCCCTGCGATCGAACAAACTTGATTTCGACACACCAAACCATCCAAAACTTATTTCTCAGTTGTGTAAAGGTTATTTAAGGTATGTTAAGCCTATATCATGGTTCCGGAGTGTTTGTTGCATTAAACTGGTTATATTTACGTAACAGATCGCGTATAACCTTCCAGAAAGCGATTTAAAGCTCGAAATCGAACATGAATTGATATGTGCACATGATACACATATTTATACAAATCCCAAGTATGAAAACACAATATTTCATTGATTTGGTATTTTTTTATGGTTGCGGAGGCACAGGTGTCACAGTCTCCCCTACTTTATGAAATTTCGTCCCGAAATTTATTCGTAGGAGCATGTCTGTGACTTTGTGTTAAATAACCATCAAAGATAAGGCATAATCCTATCATTTCCTTCAACGGACATTCTTCAGAAGCAAAAATGAACAGACAGAGTCATTTTCCTCAACGGGCATTCTTCAGAAATGGAAATGAAGGAATAACCAAAAGGATATTCATTTCCTCAACGGACATTCTTTAGAAACGAAAATGAAAATGAACGGATAATCATTTCTTCGACGGGTATTCTTTAGAAATGGAAATGAAGGAATAATCAAACGGATATTCATTTCCTCAATGGACATTCTTCAGAAACGAAAACGAAAATGAACGGATAATCATTTTCTTCGACGGGTATTCTTCAGAAATGGAAATGAAGGAATAATCAAACGGATATTCATTTCCTCAACGGACATTCTTCTGAAACGAAAATGAAAATGAACGGATAATCATTTTCTTCGACGGGTATTCTTCAAAAATGGAAATGAAAGAATAATCAAACGGATATTCATTTCCTCAACGGAAATTCTTCAGAAACGAAGATGAAAATGAACAGATAATCATTTTCTTCGACAGGTATTCTTCAGAAATGGAAATGAAAGAATAAACAAGAGGACATTCATTTCCTTCAACGGACATTCTTCAGAAACCAAAATGAACGGACGGAGTCATTTTCGACGGGTGCTTCATCAGAAACGGAAATGAATAGAATTAACTCAAAAGTATATTCATTTCCCTCAACGGACATTCTTCAGAAACAAAAATGAACGGACGGAGTCATTTTCAACGGGTGCTTCGTCAGAAATGGAAATGAATAGAATTAACTCTAGACACATGACCAAACTTGCTATGGTTTCTATGCACTAAATTCCATAATTATGTATGCATCCATAATTACGTAATTTCTTGCACAGTTCGCACAGTTTGTTTTATAATGTGAAAGGGATAGAATTTGAACAAGCTTGAGACAACTTTGATTGGGTCAACACATAAACACATAAGCACATAATTGTTTTCTTGGTTATTAATTTGCTATTAATTTGACGTTGATTTGAACATGGGTATTCAAGGTATACCAGGAACCTAGTCGATGGACTTCAACGTCCTCAAGAATTTATCTTGAAAGATAGGATGATCTTCCAAAAATTCGATTTTGTTTACAAGGAAACGTAACATTCGAATTAAGGTACACAACAATTTAAGGACTTACGGAAATACCCTTAGGTACCCTATTAAGGATTTATAGAGGCACTTTGGGTACTTGTCCAGAGTTGTAACTTGCGCCTTGTACTTCGTTTCCTTGGAAGAAACGGGTACTTAGGATTTTCATGGAAAACGCCAGAGATCATAAAATGGAAGAATTTGGGAGTAGTCTACTCTTCAAGGAATACGATTCCTTGATTGTCGGTATTGTAAGGGATATGTTGTTTATACATGCAACCATATAAATACATTGCAATGTAAATAAAAGATTTATTTATAAACAACATCAACAACTGTTTCATAGACATTGACAACAAAAGAAAATAATACATAAAGCTTGATTATTTCTAAATAGAGTTCTCTTCCAATCGGTCAGATGCTCATCCCTGCGCTGGATTTGCATTAGCAAACTTTGGGCAATTCCTTCGAAAGTGGCCCATCTCACCACAGTTGAAGCAAGAACCTAGTGGAAAATGAGCTTGAGCAGGATTGTTGCCAGCTTGATTTGGTGCAGCTGCAGCTGGGCAAACTCTTGCCGTATGACCTATAAGTCCACAAATTTGGCATTTGCGGCACTTTACACTGGCATGATGATGAAGGCTACATTGATTGCACAAGGGTGCAGTTCCGTTGTATGGCTTCCTAGCAGGGAGTTGAGCTGGTTGGTTGGGGAGAGCTTGATCCTTGTGAGCGACCACGGCGAAGTTCTGAGAAGCCTTTCGCTTCTTGGACTTCTTGGAGGACTCAATCTGCTCATCCTTTGGTTTCGATTCCTCGATCGGTTTCTTATCACCCTTTCGGAAAAGTTTACCTTTCCTGATCTGAGACTCAGTCAAGGTGGCGGATAACTCAATGGCCTATCTAACTGTAGTGGGGAGGCCATCAATGTACTTTTCGATTGCCTTATCCAAGGGCGTAACCATGTTTGGGGATAACAGACTTAACTCCTCATAACGGTCCTTGTAGGCTCGATGCTCACTGCTATCTTGCTTAAGATCATCGAATTCCCTTTCCAATGCCCTAATCTCATGACGAGGACAGAATTCCTTCATCATTAGAGCTCGAAGCTCTTCCCATGTTTGAGCCAGTGCTACCTCAGCACCCCTATCCCTCATTACACCATTCCACCATGTCAAAGCTCGTTTCTCAAAGACGCTGGATACGAATTCTACCTTTCGCTCGTTCGGACACTGAACATGTCTGAAGGTGCTCTCTAGACTCTCGGACCATTGCAGAAGTGCAGTCGCCTTGAGACCCAGAAAACTTTGATGGCTTGGCAGAGTTGAATGTCTTGAAGTTGCATGGGGTATTATTGTTGTTGAGGGCTAGGTTACATTGAGCAATGATGTTTGGGATTACAACAGCCATCTACTGCGTAATGATAGCTGCCAGTTCTTCATTGGGTACCTGATTGTCGCGTCGTGGAGGCATTCTAAAAGGGGAACCAAGAGAGAAAACAAATGAAATGACATTGGGTAAGGATGTTACAATTTCCGACCAAAAGGCATGGGTGATGGTCATTTGTTCGAACCACAAAGCAAACAAACTACACACAAAAGCTGAATCAAAGTAAATAGGTCCTCATAATGTATCGCGAAGACATGCTCTCCTATAAGTGGACACTCACCGCAAGAGTTCCCAGGTAAGAGTGACTGGTCCGATACTGCGGATTTGTACGAACACTCTAGCCTTAGACAGAAGACTCAGGGTACAGGCACCCACCCTTCCAGTTTGCACGTGTTCACATTATTTAGACCTAAACTTTGACGGGATTTTGAAAACTTTGAAGGTTTAAAACCTTATAATAAATCATCCTAGAACAGATGATTAGTTTCCAAAGCAGATTCGAAATTTGTGTTCTTGTTGTGGTTGTCATCTAAGGATAAGTGACGGTATTGTTTTAAGATCTAAACGCAAGTAAACTCGCGTTTGGGTCCTAGGAAGGTTATAGACTAGGTCAAAGCATTACTAATAACCTATTTCCCTATAACCATGAGCTCTGATACCAACTTTTCTGTCACACCCCGACCACGTTAAAACAACAAACCGTGGTGGAAACGTCGGGGAGTGTTGTAACAGAATCGTTGTTTCTTAACACATGGATTGAAGTTTTGTTTTATTGAATTTAAATGTATTACATTACATTGAAACTAGAAACAAAACAAGAACAAATAGACTTTCATTGTTATTAAGTCACTAAGGCCTCATCCATCCCTATGTGAGCATGCACCAATATCATCATCAAACATCATCAACTATGGTACCTGAAACATATGTGAAAATACGTCAGCATAAAAATGTCGGCGAGTACATAGGTTTTATGTGAGTGTCGGATTCATGGCTCGTTTACATGTTGCGATACTTTATTTAAAATACCATGTTTTGAAAAGTGTATAGTATTGCAACACAAATAACCAACTCAAATCAAGAAGATTATAACTTTATAAAATCTCGTAGCCATGATTCTTAACCCAAAATAATTTATTTAAGAAAACCAAATTGTAAAACATCTCGTTAATAAAACTCGTATGGTTTACATCTTTTAGAAAAACCTCGTAATATAACCTCGTTTTGATAACCTTTACCCAAGTGATCTAGATAACGCAACGATATATAATGTGTTAAAAGCACTTATATATAGGAAGTACCAGCGGCATATCCACCATGCTTTTAACACATTACACCCGCCCCGTTACCTAATCACTTCCCTAACCCAACGGTTCAAACAGTTACAAACGGTTCGCATAAATCAAACAGTTACAACGGTTCACATAAACCAAACAGTTACAAACGGTTCACATAATCTAACAGTTACAAACGGTTCACATAATCTAACAGTTACAAACGGTTCACATAAATCAAACAGTTACAAACGGTTCAATCGATTCAAATAATCCACATTGTAATATAAACCATAGCATTTGTTTAAAAGACTCGAAAACATTTGACACATATGAATCACCCCAAAACGGTTTAAAACAGTAAAAGAGGGGAACTATGTACTCACTTGAGGATGCTTAGAAGTCTTGAACAACAACCAAGCAAAGCTAGAGGGATCGGAAAATCAAACGTCACCTAATATAGGTAACTAAGTTAATAAACCGGGCCTAAATCGGAAGATCGGATAGAATGAGGTTTCGTAATCCAAATGAGTATAGGAACTCATGTAACATGGTTTAATAAAGCCTACACTCTAAAACGAAACCTAACCTAAGTGCTTACGACCCATTACGACTCGTTGAGGTAGCTTACGCTACTTTAACGCGTCGTTCGCGCAAAGTGCGTTTGGAACGCCTAAATAGTCCTATGATAAGTATTATATGCCTAAACATGTTTAAATATGTTGCATAATTAGTTAAGTGACAAAATTTTGAGTTACATATGCTTAAAATCCAATTATGCATAAAAAGGGTATTTTGGTCATTTTCCTAAGGCATATAAACTACCTATCATATAACTAACTAAACGAAGTGACCATAAGGTATAACCTCAGAAGGTTATTCCCTATACAACTATGGTCACAAAATATGCTTGGTCGGATCCTAATGATCGACCAAACGGGTCGGGTTCGAAAGTCTAAGCGGTTGTTTAGACCGCGTATCTTACGACCCTATATAAGCACTAATCTAAAAGTGATGAGTTAAACATGTTAAAACATGTTTAACGAAGTTAGAAAACAAGTTTGATATCAAAACAAAAGGTTTTGATACCCAAGAATAGTTTGGTTGCAAAATACGCATAAACGCGCATTTTGACCGAAACTATGACTCGTCACTACACCTAAACAACGTGGTAATCAGTAGGTATAGTCACTAGGGACTATAACTATCGTGATTACGCTCACGTTGTGAAGTTCAAATGAACTTCGTGTTGACCATAGACTGGTCAAAGCAGAAAGTCAAACACGGTTTGACTTTTACGCATAAAAGCACGGAAGAATACTTACAAAGGGTCCAAGCTAGGAAGAACTTGACATAAATACTCAGGTATGAAGCATAAAGCTTCAACTTAGAGCATAAAATTAGATCAAGGTGTGAGGAAAATGGAATGGGAGCTTGGGTATTTATAGATTTCGGAGAACCGTTAGGATCGTTTCTCGCATTTCGTGCTTCGATCTTGGCCCTCCACTTGGGCACATGGTTTTCAAAACCATGGTAATACTTAAAACCATTAAATTCCAGTCCATAGAGTGCAAAACCTTGGGTTAAAACCATCAAAACCTCAAAAATGGACCAAGTTCATTGTATCTGCAAGAAATTTCAAAAATGGTCCCTGCACTTGTAAAACTAGATTTTTGGCACTTTTAAGCCCTGTTAACCCCATTTCAAGGCTCTAAAATGAAGTTAAAGTATATGGAACTTGAAATGTGCTAAAAAATATCTCGGATGTCGGTTCGTTTAGTCGTACGGTTGCGTTGTTCGGTTAATTACGACGGAAATCGTAACGAACGCAAAAACGATCCAAATTACGCGACGAATGGAATTTTATCATGCCGATCACTAAAATAAAATATTTTAATGATTACATAAATTTTTGGATGTCCGGATTTATTCAGAACGTAAGATATGCGCGAAAATGCAAACTTATGCACCTTTTGACGCTTTTAGTCCCTATTGATCAATAAAGTTTATTTTTAGCATACTGAACCCTTCAAAGCCTATTTCTAAGCTATGTAAAGGATATTTAGGGTATGTCTAACTTATGATCAAGTTCCGGAATGTTTGTTACTATACAAATCAGTATAGTTTCGCAGTTTGACACAAATAGTCCCTGCGATCGAACAAACTTGATTTCGACACACCAAACCATCCAAAATTTATTTCTAAGTTGTGTAAAGGTTCTTTAAGGTATGTTAAGCCTATATCATGGTTCCGGAGTGTTTGTTGCATTAAACTGGTTATATTTAAGCATCAGATCGCGTATAACCTTCTAGAAAGCGAGTTAAAGCTCGAAATCAAACATGAATTGATATGTGCACATGATACACATATTTATACAAATCCCAAGTATGAAAACACAATATTTCATTGATTTGGTATTTGTTTGATGGTCGCGGAGGCACAGGTGTCACATAAACAATATATAGAATAAACTTATGTCAATTTTTTACTAAATTTCGACAGCATTACCACTATAAAATGAATAACCAACCTGTTGAAGTATTAAATGCACATGGTACTTTGAAAAAAAAACATCAGATGCACAAGGGACTTGAATAAAAACATCAAATGCACATATCTTGAAGTATTATTACGCTGTTGATAATTTAATAGAAGTGATGAAGCTGTGTATTGTTACGCTGTTGATTTTTCGGATTCGCTCTATTCGCATCTTCGTAACAAGCCAGCTGCATCTCAGCAAGTCGTTACTCCTGCTGTATCAAATGGTAGTCTACCACCTTGTAGTGGTAACTGGTATTTTCGGTACCAGTACCGTTTTGGTATTGGTTGGCACCGAGCTCATCCCTACCCCTGAAACTAAAAAAAAATCATTAAAAGTTGAAGAAAATCAACAAAAAAAAGTTGCTCGCTACCGTTGTTCTTCGTACGACACCCGTGATCAGGGATGAGCAAATGGTATCGGGTAGCAGTACCGAATTTCTCGAACTAAAAGATTTTCAAAATCAATTCGATACCGACTTTTGGTGTTTTCTGTACTAGGCTGGTGTCGGTTTTTACCTTTATGTACCGATAACCGTACTGGTATTTTCGATACAAATACCGGTTAACACAAGCTTATCCAACTTAAAAAGTAAAGAAGATAATAAAAATTATTAAAAAAAACTATATATATTATTATAACTTATTCGATCTACCGTTAGTTTTTAATATATAGGATTTAATATATAGGAGAATGCAGATTGTAGAATGAAATGTATTTGAGTGTGTTCTAAAAAAAAAATAACTTGTCGTTCTGGAAGGAGTACACTGAATTTAGCTTCCGTGTCAAACAACACTTCATGAACCACAATGTAATGTAATGTTTTTTTTTTGAACATAAGCCACAATATATTGTTACTTTGTCCGATTTCAAGTTCATTTATATTTTATCGAATTTAGTAATCCGATTCACTTGTTAACATTAAATTCCTTTTGTTGTGTTCGAATTTTTTATATTAAATTCACATTTTATGAACCAAGTGTAAGGTATACATAGCAACTAGGATGGAGACAGTATAATTTGCTTGCTCGAGCCGGAAACAAAGTACAAGAGGTATTATAAAAAAAAGTTGATTATTCTTCACAATTCATATGATGAAATATATAATACTTAACATTTGAAGACACTAAAAACAATAGCATCCAACTAAGAATTAAAATCCCAATCCCAAAAGGCTAGCATATCTGATTGCATGATCCATTTAGGATATTAATATTCCCTATCCGGATTGCATACCCGCCGCCAACAACTGCTAAAATTATTACGACGATCACTGCAGCCACCATGCTGATGGTTGCACCAATGTTGGTGGGCTGCGGAGGGGCGTAGCTGCTATGTCCTGCCGTGTCTACGCCTTCGTATACCATATCTGTGTTGAACTGCGGTGCTGTTGGATTCTGTTGCTCTCCCTTTGATTTCTTGCTGTCCAAAAAAGTATTTTTTTTTCCGTTAAATAAAGGTCTTAGCCATCAAATATTCAAACTTAAAAAAAAAAAGACATATATGCCCTATATATATATTGCCGTAGTACGGAAAATATAAGTTTTTACTATAAAGTCATTTTCAGTGAATCTTTCATGTGCTTAGATCATAAGTTTTGACTATAAAGTTATTTTCAGTGAAACTTTTATGTGCTTAGAGCATCCTAACAGTGCCATGTTCTGTTTGTTTTTTATTTCTTTTTTGTCTTTGTGATACCTTTTTTCTCGTGCTCCACGCTAACCACCCAAAAAAACAACGCTTTTTCTCATTTTTCCTCTCACCATCTTTCTAACATTCGTTTTTATACAAAACTATACCCTACTCTCTCTCCTTAAAAACGCACGCTTTTAATGAGAGAGACAATGTACTTGGTCGTTGACGTGGGGCAGAAGATGATTTGGTAGTCGGCGCCGGTACAGGCGAAGGTACTTGTTTCATCATCGTACGTATAACTAGAAGCGCGTGGACATGCCGTCTTGAACACCTGCGAGTAAAACGAAGGTTTACAAGCGTCGCGTGAGCCATACTCGCCGCGACAGCAATCCTCTTTTCGCCCAAACGCCACACAAGAGCTTTTACACGCCACCACTTCTCCGTCAGAACTCGTCACCTTTAACTCCGACGGACACGCGACTTTCAAGTCCACCGTACACCCAACGGAGCTACAGTTAAGTCCAGACCCACCACCGGTCGGCGACACCAGCATCGGGAGGTTATATCCCCCCACCAAACTCACATAGAAGAAATCCATCCCATCTTCTCTGCCAATGGTAAATTTAGCTAATGTAGCCGGAGGAGTAGCTCCGGCGCCAGCGCATTCCATCTTTCCTGATCCACAGTCTCCAGTAGCGCAGGTGAAGTTACCGTTGGAATCCTCCAAACAGTGTGTTCGTCCCCACAAACGACCGCCCCATGACGGCGGGGCGTGGATTGCCTTCGATTCGCCTTTTTGAAGTGCGAAACCTGTAGGTTCAACAGGTACGACTCCTGCATTGGATGAAATCCCTGGCCAAACCGTCTCGTCACACTTGTTCATGATCGTAAACGTCGTCTTCGTCGCCGACGAAACGAAACCTGCAAATATCAATCAAAAACTCAAATCAATTAATGAACAATTCGTCGTAGATTGAGACTGTTGTACCTTGAATAAGCGACTGTGAGTTTCCGAAGAACAGGAGACCGATTTGAACCAATTTAAGCATTTTAAGTGTATGAGAATAATGGAAGAAACTTTAGGTGGAAAGCCATGTGAGGTTTGATGGTATATATAGTTGTTGAGTGAAGCAAAAAGAAAGATGGGAACAAACGCATATACTGTTTAGAGATTATTACATAAATGATATAATTATATATTTCCCCTTATGGAGTTATATATTTAAAACTCTAGTTATATATTTATCCAACCAAAAATGATGTAATTATATATTTCCCCTCTATGTAGAAAAATACACAAATACCTTTCCAAACAAAAAAAACCTATGACAAATTTCAAATCTTACACCACGGGTAAAGAGATCGACTCCTCGTCCGGCGACGCAAAAGGGACAAGAACCGACGTCCGGTTACGCACCATGCCACCAGGGACAATAACCGACGTACGGAGAAGCACCGGGTGTAGGAAACCGTTCGCGAATAAAAATAATAAAACATTTTTATTAAAAATCACAATACAGAAACAAAAGAAAACACTAAATTACAGAACTTTTTGAAATGAAAGAAAAAACCAGAAGAAATACTAAACAGAAAAAGTTCTTGGTTGAGGATTGTATTACACACGAGTTAGGGTCGGATCGGGTTAATATGTATGACACAATGTTTGGGTTTGTATGAAATTTCGGGTCGGGTTTGTATGAAATTTCAGGTCGGGTACGTGTTAGGGTCGGGTCGGGTCATGCATTTTCTAGTTGTTTTATACTTAATAAAAATTATATATAACGAATAACACATATACAAAATCATTTTTTTTACTCTAAAATTATATAAACATTATATATAACGAATAAAACGTAATTGACGGTTATGTCATAACTTTTTTGTTATTTTCTGGTCATTAGCACCTTCGTCGTCGTCAACACCTTCCTCGTTAGCATCTTCGTCGTCGTCAACACCTTCATCATCGTCGTGATCACATTTCTCAAAGTGCATTACACCTTCCTCGACTTCGTTATCGTTTTCCTCAAAGTCCTTAGCAACTTTCTCGTACTCTAACTTGTGTTGGTTTTCCGTATACAAATGGTAAGTCTCGTATTGGTGTTGAGGATAACTTTTGGCCATGTAAGATGGTTCTGTCTCATCTATGAACACTTGGTTCAAATCATGCAACACGGAACGCACACTCCCGTCATTACAACGAGGCACGGACACAACCTCCTCCTCACCTCGATCAACGCCGTATAACCAAACGCTTTCGGTGTCACACCCCAACCGATGACGGAAACATCGGGGCATGGCACTGAGCGAAACAGATTGTCCAGAGGTTTCCATAACAATTATCATTACCATTCAATTAAATAACATGTTCCATACCATGTCTCAAATAGTAAACAAATTATTACAGATAAAAACTAGGAAAATAATTCTGTTCCGACAACTCAGATTTATACATAGATAGTTTATTTATTGGTTTCTAGGACCCCTTTTCCTAGCTTCGATTTCATCACTGCGCAGAGAGCATACAAACAACCTAAGCACCTGTCACATACGTTAAATAAAGTCAATACATAAAATGTAAAGGTGAGCATACAAGTTTGATAATAGCACATAGAGTTCGAATTCGTTTACGCATAACCAGCACGTACACATAGTGAAATGAAGCACGTTAGTTATCGACATAGATCCATCGATACCAATGACTGTGGGTTGACTGCCCAAGGCAGTTCGCAATACGTGATTACCACCGTAATCCATGCAAGTAATTGTCCTTAACAACCCCCGTGTGAACGGGTGCTGAGTCCAAACTATAGTATTATCATTGCTAAGGCAGGTAGATAGCATTCCATGTGTAAACATAACAAACAAGCATTCATAAGCCACGTATAACATGCATTAACAGTTAGCGTTCAAATAGTATTGAGTAGTGTGTTTGATGTGATTTGAATAGTTGTAACGTATGTAACACCCCAAAGTGCATAAAGCAAAAAGGGATCGAGTATACTCACAGCGGTTGATGGATTGAAGGGAGCGCTTAGCGAGTAAAGTTAGCCTGAATGGATTGATAGCATAATAATAAGCGATGCGTAAAACGGAAAACAAGTGTTGGAGAGTCGGACAGCTGGTCGATCGGACGGTAGTTCGATCGGACGGCTGACCGTTCGGATAACAATTCGTTCGAATGGTCATCTGGTCGGACAGTAGTCCGGTCGGATGACTATTCGAGTGGATTGTTTCTTCCTATGAGATGAATGTGTTTGTGTATGATGGCTTGACTTTTGAAGTTTTCGTTGTAGCATTTGAAAACATTGAAGTACCTTTACCCTTCAGGTCGGTCGATCGGACGGCTGTTCGATCGGACAGGTCAAGTCAAAAACTTAATGATTTGCTGACCGATCGGTTGGCTGGTCAACAATAGTCAACAACTTTAAATGAAATGCAAGGTGTGGTGCAGTGGATCGGTTAGCTGATCGATCGAACACTAATGCTGTTCGATCGGACAACATGCATGAACAACCATGACGAGTTCTCAGCAGGGTGTCACCTGATCCGACGGCTGTTCGATCGGGTGGCACTTCCTAGTGCATCGAACATGTTGAGAAATCGATTAAGTGTTGAAGTATAGTATCTCATGATCCGAAGAGTAATCCGATCGGACCGTAGTCCGATCGAACGGCAATTCGTTCAATACTAGTCTTCAAAATAAATTGATTGTGTGGGACCATGTGTTAACCGATCGGCTGGCCAGTCGATCGGCTGACTGTCTGTTCGGACAGCAGTCCGATCGGTCAGCACCCTGACCTGATCAGCCTATTCGTCTAACACTTGGCTGTTCTGTTTGTTTGTCGTTTTATTCAGGTATTTTGACAACGAGTCGAACCATAGATCCCTCGTCCTTACTTGGTTCCCCAGGTCGGACAAGAATCACCCAAATCAGGCTGGTGAACTGTCCGGAACAGAGTTTCTCGTTTAACCCGAAATCAGTTTACCTCGGGGATAGAATCCGGATCTTAAGCCATGCAACCACCGGAGTGATTTGTAAGCCGGCACAGGCTCCGTTTCTATCGGTTTGAAGGCATTGAGTGGAAATCGGCTATAAGTTTAGATCCATCTTTCAAAAAGTTGAAAGAAAGTTGGAAAATCCATCTTTCAATCCTTTTCACCGGGTATAAGTTTAGATCTATGAAAGATCTTTGTTTGTTTATGTGGAAATCGGCTAGATTCAAGTTATTCTTGGTGGATTGAGGCCAAAACATGAAGTTCTTCAAGAACCCATTATGACATCATCCTAGAACAGTTGAATCTTGATGATTTCATGGTTAAAAGTTAAGATTTGAAAGATAGAAAGGTGTAGGAGTGCGTGTAGATCAATAAAGTACAAGATTTAGGACGAAATCTTACCGGAATCGAGAGAAATCTGAGAAAAGGTTGAGTTAAGCGTGCTGGTCAAACAGAGGTTTCCAAAAGTGGAAAGGATGACAATGACAGGGGTATTTATAGGATGCCAAATGGGGAAAGTGCTGGCCGATCGGCTGGTAGCCTGATCGATCAGTTTCACGTTTCGAGTGTTCGGTGCGACGATTTTTTTGATATTCCGATTTCGGTTGCGAGCGGTTTGATACGATAGGGTTTCCTAGTCAAATTACTTTTAATCCCAACTACTATATCTAGCACTAATTATCAGGGTTCGATTTTGACTGGGTTCGATTGCGATTCGAGATTGATTGCGATTCGATTGAGTACCATACATAACAAAATGAACATGCACAAGTAACACATAGGGCACACACACAAGTATAATCAATAACTAAGTGCGCAGTTCGAGTTACGGTTTGATGTCGATTCGATTAGCATAGTTTGATAACTGCTTAGTTATCTTTATCGCATTGTTACTTCCTATAGTTCACATGTCACACCCCTTTCTGCGGCGGAAGCATGAGGTGTGATCATGAAAGGTTCTCATTGCATACAAAAGGTAAACATACTACATGCTCGTAAAATAACATCAAATACCAAACATTTCATAATTTGAAAACATAAGTTTAGCGTTTACATCATGAGATAGCATAAAACATTGTCTTGAAAGTTTACAACTTTATTTAAAGATAAACATAGACGACATCCAAGAGCATGAGTAAGACCGCAGGCACATCCACTTTAGTTACCTGAAATACATGTGAGTTTTGGAAAAACGTCAACATAATGTTGGTGTGAATTCATGCAATCTTTTTGTAATAAACGTTGGTATATTTTGTATAAAAACATGGTATGTATCTCGTGTAAATCAAGTATTTCTGTATCTCATGTAAGTCAAGTATATCTGTATCTTGTACAACTCAAGTATTCTTGTATAATTCAAGTAGTCTTGTATGTAATAAGGTTGTTAATGGGTTGCAAGGCCATTAACATGTGACACGACATAGGAAGCAACCAAACCTTAGGCATTTTTCTAGTTGGCATATTCTGAGACACAAAAGCACTGCTTGGTACTCGTTCTCACCAAGAGTGTGGCTGCCCGAACCCGTTAGGTCTAACCATTTGTTCTGCGGTCTAGGTATATTGTTGACTAATGGTTCTTATGATACCCTATTCGTGACACGATTTCTCGTATCATGTATCATTTCCCGTATTATGTATCATTTCTTGTATCATTCTTTAAAACGCATCATACTTGGTACTCGTTCTCACCAAGTGTGCTTCTTGTTCTAGTATCATACCATTTATAAACGTTGTAATAGTTGTAACATGTATTTCACCCCCGAAGTTATAAAACTGAAAACAGTTAAAAGAAAAGGGGGAGCATGAACTCACAAATTTGCGTTCCTTGCGTCGTAAACTTCACCGGATTTTGCTTATAGAGCGTCGTGACCTAAACGTGTTTTATTATTGTTAGTCACTAGACTTGTATCGCACAAGTACAAGCCACTATCTTTTGTGTACGTGTTCTTGTGTTAAAAATAATTTATATTTTTAACTAAGTGTCTAACTTATATTATTTTCTCAAAAAAAAAAAAAATAAGTTTATTTTATTTTGCACCCGGATTATGTATTTTGTCCAAGTTATTTATTCTATCAAATAATATATTTTCATAAATATATTCTCTTGTATTTGTCTAAGTATGTCGTATGTGTATTTTTGTATCTTCACTTCTTATGAGTATTTAGTGTATTTTCAAGTCCTAATACACTACCACGTATAGTACATACTACATACACTTAGCACAAAGTTTGGTGACCAATAAATACGTATATTTTCCTCAAAAATATACATACTTAATATAAATTTTAACTTTTGAAGAAATCATTATTTCTTATCACCAAAAATTAGGGAAACCTTGGTAAATTTTCTAGACACATTTTTAGGGGATAAGTTTCTCGAAACTTATATTTTTCTAAGTGTCAAAATTCTATAGAAATTTTGACAGAGTTTCCCCTAAAAATGGAGGTTTCCCATGTTTTCAAAACATGTGTTTATTTTCTTTTAAAAATCATCATTAATCAATTTCAACAACAATCATTAACAACATACACTAATTTCTCTATTTCAAGAACTTGAAAATTTATAAAAATGTATAGTAACTTACTAGGGTATTTAGTAAGTCTTGTTACCCTTTAAAGTGTGATTGCTTCTTTAAAAACTTCATTTTTAAAGAATATGATTCTTTACAACTTATGTTCATGTTTTCTAAAAATACTTCTTCTTGTATTTTTCTTGTTACACATGTGTATCTTTACTTTATTAACCACCAAAAGTAAGGTTTAGTTGTTTAAGAACCAAGATTAAGTAAAACTTGTATTTTTAACTTGGTTTCTTGGATAATCGTACTTGAAATATTTAGATCTATATGATTCACAACATGTTTTGATCATTATTTTTCAAAAAACATTATTTTCATTCAAGTTCATGACTTTTTGTGAGGATGATTCATAACCTTTAACATGTTCATCCCCTTATCTTGCTAGATTATGTTTTTAATCATGATCTAGCAAGATTACATGATGATCAACATCATTTCTACCAACAAACAATAACCAACAAGCATAACAACTCATGTACATCAAGTTTTCTTTATATTTAAGGCTTATGTCCAAGTTTACTTCTTGTGTTTCTTAGTGTTCTTCATGTTTAACATTATGATTCATCATTAACCACTTAGAATAGACGTGAAATAGATAGATCAAGACTCTTACCGCTAGCACAAGGCTGGGGATGATACAAGTGAAGAAAACAAGTGGTTAATAGCAAACGAAGAAGGTTCTTGAACTTCCGAAAGCTCCTAGCTTCCTTATGCACCTTCTGACACCTTGAGGAAAGCTTGGAATTGGATGATCTTGGGTTGATGATGGTGGTGGTGCTTGGTGGTTCTCCGCTGAGGGTGTAGAGAGGAGGAGGGAGAAAGTGTGGTGAAGTGTGTGTTGAAAGAATGAGAAGCTATGGACTCAAGGTCTTACTTATAATCCTCAAAACACACCTACCATTGGTTTATATGTTTAATAAAGAGGAGGCAAGATCTAATATTTAATCAAAAGAAAATCAAGAATGGGGGTACATGTCCCCTAACCGGTCATGGGGGGGGGGGGGGGTAGCTAGTTAGGTTTCAATTCTAAGTTACATCTTCTAGTTACATTTCAAGTGTTAATTTTAGTGTTAAGTGTGTTAAGTGATATATAGTGTATTAGGGTGTTCGGGTACCTTACCTAGCTCAGAAAAAGTGAAACAATGCACTTGGCGTTTTTTTGTGTTCCGGGTAAAGTCCGGTTGTTCGGTTGGGTGTCGTTCCGTTAAAGTGCTTAATTAATCCGGTTAGTGTCCTTTAAGTACCCTTTTGTAACCCTTTTAATTCCCGACACTTAGGGAAGTATTCTGGATGATAAAACGAAATTTCTGCATGATATTTTGATGTTAAAAAGCTAATTTGAGCTGAATTCATTAAAATTCTGCATTTAAAGTGCGTTTCGGGTGCTTTTTAGTGCGTATTTAGCTTCCGGAATGTCTATATGCTAACCCTTGTATGTACTATTGGGTTTTAATGTTTTCTTGTCGTTGGACCTACACCTAGGCTCCAATTCTATTGCCTGACTGCTTTCTGCAGAGTTGTTGGCATATTGTGTCTTACCGGTGAGTTTACTAGTATTTCTGACGCAACGCTCTCGTTAATGCATAAAGCAATTTTTGTAGTATACAACATGCATGAATTCCCAAGTATATCATGTAATCATACAAGGTTGACATTTAAGCACATAATTGCAGTCATTAAATAATAATTAAAGTGTACAGAAATTACTGGTTTTGTGCCAGTTGTCACAGTCTCCCCCCGTTAAAAGAATTTCGTCCCGAAATTCAGGTTGAACTAACTCTCGCAGGAGTCTTCTTGAACAGGTGAGGATACTTTTCTTTGAACTGGTCCTCACGTTCCCACATGTACTCGGGTCCGTGCTTAGAGTTCCAACGTACTTTGACAAGTTTAACAGTGCTCCTCCTGGTCTTGTTGACTTTCCAGTCTGTAACCTCAACAGGTTGTTCTGTAAATCGGAGGGCGTCATCAATATGTACTTCATCCGCAGGGATGATCACGTCTTCTTGTGTTGGACTCTACTTGAGGTTGGATACATGGAACGTATCATGTACTCCATTAAGTTCTTCCGGTAACTCCAACTTGTACGCCACAGTACCAATTCTTTCCAAGATTCTGAATGGTCCTATGTATCGTGGATTCAGCTTTCCACGCTTTCCAAATCTTACTACGCCCTTCCAAGGTGAGACTTTTAACAACACTTTGTCTCCCACCTCGAATTCTAATGGCTTTCGTCTTTGATCAGCGTAGCTCTTTTGTCGATCTCGAGCCGCCTTAATGCGCTCTCGGATCTGCACAATCTTATCGGTTGTCTCTTGTACAAGTTCAGGACCAACCCTTCGTTTGTCTCCAGCGTCTGCCAAACATAAGGGCGATAAGCACTTGCGGCCATACAGAGCTTCGAACGGTGCAACTTTTATACTTGTATGATAACTGTTATTGTAGGAAAACTCAACTAAAGGTAGATGAGTATCCCAACTGCCACATAGGTCCATGACACATGTGCGAAGCATATCTTCTAATGTTTGTATAGTTCGTTCGCTATGGCCGTCGGTTTGCGGGTGGAAGGCCGTGCTTAGATCTAACTGAGATCCAAAGGCCTCCTGAAAGGATTGCCAGATTCTTGAGACAAAACGTCCATCTCTGTCTGAAATAATTAGGATAGGCACCCCATGACGTGCCACAATTTCCTTTAAGTATATCTCAGCAAGCTTTCCAGTGCTGTCTTTTTCTCGGATCGGTAGGAAGTGCGCAGACTTTGTTAACTGATCAACTATCACCCATATCATATCGTGCCCTCTCGGGGTCCTGGGTAATTTCGTTATGAAGTCCATCGAGATTTGTTCCCACTTCCACATGGGTATCTTTGGTTGTTGTAGTAGGCCGGACGGTTTCTGATATTCTGCCTTAACCTTGGCACAGGTTAGGCATTTTCCAACATAAACAGCAACGTCGCTCTAGAGTCTCGGCCACCAATAATATTCTTTCAAGTCTTGATACATTTTGTCTGATCCTGGATGGATCGAGTATTTTGACTTGTGAACTTCATCAAGGATGACTTCTTGTATGCCACCATAGAGCGGAACCCAAATACGCTTCTTAAAGTATAAGGCTCCCTCTTCATTTGGCACCATATATTTCAACATACCCCGAAGGTATTCAGCTTTACGGTTTTCTCCTTTAAGAGCTTCTTGTTGTGCATCACGAATGCGTGCAGTGAGGTTCGTTCGAATAGTCATTTCCAATGCTCGAACTCCTAGGGTCTTAACCCTTTCTTTTCGACTTAGCGCATCTGCTACAACGTTCGCTTTTCCAGGATGGTACTTAATCTCACAGTCATAGTCGTTTAGCAGCTCGACCCATCAACGCTGACGCATGTTTAATTCCTTCTGATCAAATATGTGTTGTAGACTTTTGTGATCTGTGAAGGTTGTACATCGAGTACCATATAAATAGTGTCGCCAGATCTTCAAGGCGAATACCACCGCGCCTAGTTCCAAGTCGTGAGTGGTGTAGTTTCTTTCATGTATCTTCAATTGTCTTGAAGCATAAGCGATGACTTTCTGGCATTGCATGAGCACGCAACCCAAGCCTTGACGCGAAGCGTCGCAGTATACCACGAAGTCTTCAGTGCCTTCGGGTAAGGATAATATCGGTGCATCGCATAGCTTGTTTTTGAGTAGTTGGAAGGCTTCTTCCTGCTTGTTACCCCATTCGTACTTCTTGTCTTTTTGCGTAAGGGAAGTCAGAGGTTGAGCTATTTTTGAGAAATTCTCAATAAATCGTCTGTAATAGCCCGTTAAGCCCAAAAATTGTCGAACTTCAGTCGGGGTCTTGGGGGCTTCCCAATTCTTTATTGCTTCAATCTTGGTTGGGTCGACATGAATGCCCTTCTCGTTCACAACATGACCAAGAAACCACACTTCGCGAATCCAAAATTCGCACTTTGAGAACTTCGCATAAAGTTTCTCTTTCTTCAGTAGTTCCAAAATGGTTCTGAGGTGTTGCTCATGTTCTTCTTTCGTTCGTGAGTAAATCAGGATATCATTGATAAATACAATCACGAATTTATCGAGATATGATTTGTATACGCGGTTCATCAGGTCCATAAATACTGCTGGCGCGTTCGTCAGTTCGAACGGCATTACAAGTGGCGCGTTCTGAATGCAGTCTTTGGTACGCTTTCCTCTTGTATCCTTAGCTGATGGTATCCAGATCGAATATCAATCTTGGAATAGTAGCTTAATCCTTGTAACTGATCAAATAAGTCATCAATCCTCGGTAATGGGTACCGATTCTTGATTGTGAGCTTGTTCAGTTCTCTGTAATCGATACACATACGCAGTGTTCCATCCTTCTTCTTACCGAACAATACTGGAGTTCCCCAGGGCGAGAAGCTTGGCCTTATGAATCCTTTATCCAACAACTCCTGGAGTTGTGTAGATAATTCTTGCATTTCGGATGGCGCAAGCCGATAGGGTGCCTTGGCTACAGGAGCGGCTCCTGGAACCAAGTCTATATGAAATTCGACTTGTCGTTGTGGGGGTAGTCCTGGTAGATCCTCGGGAAAAACATCAGGGAATTCCTTCACCACAGGAATGTCTTCGAGTTTTGGCTCCACAACCTTCTTATCTACAACATGCGCTAGAAAAGCAACACATCCTTTCCTTAAGCACTTCTGTGCCTTCATGCAACTGATGATTCGCAGAGGTGCGTCTCGTTTTTCTCCATGCACGATGAGAGTTTCATCATTCGCCAAAGGGATGCGAACGATTTTCTTGTGACAAATAACTTCAGCTTTGTTCTTGGACAACCAATCCATTCCGACCACTACATCGAAGCTACCCAATTGAATAGGTAAGAAGTCGATGCTAAACCTTCGTTCACCAAGTTCTAACGTGTAACTTCTAATAACTTCGCCCGATTCAACGAGTTTACCATTGGCTAGCTCTATAGAGTAAGGAATATCTAATCTACTAGATTCTATTCCAAGCATACGTTTAAATTCCACAGACATGAAGCTATAGTCGGCACCAATGTCAAATAATATGGATGCAAAGTGATTGTTAACGAGAAACGTACCGGTGACCACATTAGGGTCCTCGCGTGCGTTCTTTGCTCCAATCACAAATGCTCGAGCCTGAGCATTGTTTCCCTTTGGGCAGTCTTTCATGAAATGATCGTTGCTTCCACAACTGAAGCATCCTTGATTTCGTCCAGCTCCATTCCGATTCTGGTTATCATTGCCACTTCCATTTCCACCACCGTTTCTATTAGCATTTCCTTTTCCTTTTCCCCAAAAGTCTTCTGTTTGATGACCCAATCTACCACATTTGTCGCACCTTGGAATGCGACAAGCTCCTTCATGATGATACTTACATTTCTGGCATTTAGGCAGGGTGCCTTGGTATCCTTTGGCTGCAGTATCATTTGTCGCTGGAAAGGTTCTTTCCTCCTTGGGTGGGTTAGTGTCACGCTTCTTGTTGGAACCCTTGTTGTTGTTGCGGGTTGCTTGGTTCACACTTGTATGCTTCTTCTTTTTGTCACCAGACGACTCAGCATGCGTCTCGGTCTTTTCTGTGGGGTTCAGCGACAGCTTCTTCATCCGAACACAGTCTTCAGTAAGGCTGACAGCCATAGTTACAGCCTCAGTGATTGTTTGAGGTTTGGCCGAAGTCACCATGCCGCGAAATTCTGAGGCCAATCCCCAAATGTAGCGTTCAACGCGCTTAAATTCGGGAGTCACCATGTAGGGAAGCACTCGAGACAGATCGTGGAACCTTCGAGTATAACCATTAATGTCTGCACCTTCCATGGTCAAGTGCCAGAACTCCGTTTCCAGTCTTTGGAGTTCAGCACGAGAGCAATACTTCTCTCTCATTCTTTCCTTCAGTTCATCCCAAGTCATGCCATACGCGGCATCATCACCCAAAGTTTGGACTTGTAAGTTCCACCAAGTCAGAGCTTCATCAACAAACAACCCAGTAGCGAAGGTGACTTGCTGATCAGCGGTACACTTGCTCATACGGATGGTAGCTTCATTCTTCTCCGTCCAGCGTACAAACGCTACTGCACCTCCTGTGCCATCGTAGTTCATCGAGTTGCAGTCGAGAAACTGCTTGAAAGTACAACCCTGAGCTGCGTTTCCTCCAGATGAATCTCCATTCCCATTACGTCTAGCATTGCTTGGCCCGCCACTGTCTTGAGTTCGGTTTGCCTCGTATTGGGTAATAGCAGCGGAGATTCTTTCTTCCAGTAGAGCGTTTAACTCTTCAGCAGTTCTTGGCAGTGGGGGAGGAGGAGGTTGATCACGAGCGTTCACAGCTTTCCTGGGCGCCATGTTCTATCAGAACACAACAAAGCAGGGTTAGATATTTGTTTGATATCGTCTTACGAGACAGTAGTAGTATATATATTCAGGCATATACCACATAAGTGTCATCAAACAAATATTACTCCAACAGAGCACTTAGTAGGCTGGGGGAGGGGTGTTCACGTTTGACTTTTTCTTGCACTAAGGGAATCTATACGTGACAAGACTTGCTGTGATTTCTGTGCACTGAATTCCATAATTATGTATGCATCCATAATTACGTAACTCCTTGCACAGTCCGCACAGTTCGTTTCATCCTCGTATCTCTTCCTTCAGATAGGCCATTGTTTTCAGGTAAAGTCACGTATACTTGTGACATTCTACTTCTAGTATATGTAAGTATCAATTATCACACATAATTGCAAGTAATTCTTATTCACATACAAGTGCTACTTTAGTGCACCCTAAATCTCGTAGTGTCTCTTCTTGACTCTTTGTAAACAGTTTCAGGTAGTGGATGTCGCGGACATTTTTATGCAATGAAAACTTTTTGAAAAATTCGTTTTCGTGAAAGGATCCTAGAGATTGTAGTCTAGACTCGAGAAGGAATCCTGGTTCACTACAATCGCAGCCTTGATACCAATCTGTAACACCCCTTTCTACGGCGGAAGCATGAGGTGTGATCATGAAACGTTCTCATTACATACGAAAGGTAAACATACTACATGCTCGTAAAAATAACATCAAATACCAAACATTTCATAATTTGAAAACATAAGTTTAGCGTTTACATCATGAGATAGCATAAAACAATGTCTTGAAAGTTTACAACTTTATATAAAGATAAACATAGACGACATCCAAGAGCATGAGTAAGACCGCGCGCACATCCACTTTAGTTACATGAAATACATGTGAGTTTTGGAAAAACATCAACATAATGTTGGTGTGAATTCATGCAATCTTTTTGTAATAAACGTTGGTATATTTTGTATGAAAACATGGTATGTATCTCGTGTAAATCAAGTATTTCTGTATCTCATGTAAGTCAAGTATATCTGTATCTTGTACAACTCAAGTATTCTTGTATAATTCAAGTGGTCTTGTATGTAATAAGGTTGTTAATGGGTTGCAAGGCCATTAACATGTGACACGACATAGGAACCAACCAAACCTTAGGCATTTTTCTAGTTGGCATATTCTGAGACACAAAAGCACTGCTTGGTACTCGTTCTCACCAAGAGTGTGGCTGCCCGAACCCGTTAGATCTAACATTTTGTTCTGCGGTCTAGGTATATTGTTGACTAATGGTGCTTATGATACCCTATTCGTGACACGATTTCTCGTATCATGTATCATTTCCCGTATTATGTATCATTTCTTGTATCATTCTTTAAAACGCATCATACTTGGTACTCGTTCTCACCAAGTGTGCTTCTTGTTCTAGTATCATACCATTTATAAACGTTGTAGTAGTTGTAACATGTATTTCACCCCCGAAGTTATAAAACTTAAAACAGTTAAAAGAAAAGGGGGAGCATGAACTCACAAATTTGCGTTCCTTGCGTCGTAAACTTCACCGGATTTTGATTATAGAGCGTCGTGCCCTAAACGTGTTTTATTATTGTTAGTCACTAGACTTGTATCGCACAAGTACAAGTCACTATCTTTTGTGTACGTGTTCTTGTGTTAAAAATAATTTATATTTTTAACTAAGTGTCTTACTTATATTATTTTCTCAAAAAAAATATAAGTTTCTTGTATTTTGCACCTGGATTATGTATTTTGTCCAAGTTATTTATTCTATCAAATAATATATTTTTATAAATATATTCTCTTGTATTTGTCTAAGTATGTCGTATGTGTATTTTTGTATCTTCACTTCTTATGAGTATTTAGTGTATTTTCAAGTCCTAATACACTACCACGTATAGTACATACTACATACACTTAGCACAAAGTTTTGTGACCAATAAACACATATATTTTCCTCAAAAATATACATACTTAATATAAATTTTAAGTCTTGAAGAAATCATTATTTCTTATCACCAAAAATTAGGGAAACCTTGGTAAATTTTCTAGACACATTTTTAGGGGATAAGTTTCTCGAAACTTATATTTTTCTAAGTGTCAAAATTCTATAGAAATTTTGACAGAGTTTCCCCTAAAAATGGAGGTTTCCCATGTTTTCAAAACATGTGTTTATTTTCTTTTAAAAATCATCATTAATCAATTTCAACAACAATCATTAACAACATACACTAATTTCTCTATTTCATGAACTTGAAAATTTATAAAAATGTGTAGTAACTTACTAGAGTATTTAGTAAGTCTTGTTACCCTTTAAAGTGTGATTGCTTCTTTAAAAACTTCATTTTTAAAGAATATGATTCTTTACAACTTATGTTCATGTTTTCTAAAAATACTTCTTCTTGTATTTTTCTTGTTACACATGTGTATCTTTACTTTATTAACCACCAAAAGTAAGGTTTATTTGTTTAAGAACCAAGATTAAGTAAAACTTGTATTTTTAACTTGGTTTCTTGGATAATCGTACTTGAAATATTTAGATCTATATGATTCACAACATGTTTTGATCATTATTTTTCAAAAAACATTATTTTCATTCAAGTTCATGACTTTTTGTGAGGATGATTCATAACCTTTAACATGTTCATCCCCTTATCTTGCTAGATTATGTTTTTAATCATGATCTAGCAAGATTACATGATGATCAACATCATTTCTACCAACAAACAATAACCAACAAGCATAACAACTCATGTACATCAAGTTTTCTTTATATTTAAGGCTTATGTCCAAGTTTACTTCTTGTGTTTCTTAGTGTTCTTCATGTTTAACATTATGATTCATTATTAACCACTTAGAATAGACGTGAAATAGATAGATCAAGACTCTTACCGCTAGCACAAGGCTAGGGATGATTCAAGTGAAGAAAACAAGTGGTTAATAGCAAACAAAGAAGGTTCTTGAACTTCCGAAAGCTCCTAGCTTCCTTATGCACCTTCTAACACCTTGAGGAAAGCTTGGAATTGGATGATCTTGGGTTGATGATGGTGGTGGTGCTTGGTGGTTCTCGGCCAAGGGTGTAGAGAAGAGGAGGGAGAAAGTGTGGTGAAGTGTGTGTTGAAAGAATGAGAAGTTATGGACTCAAGGTCTTACTTATAATCCTCAAAACACACCTACCATTGGTTTATATGTTTAATAAAGAGGAGGCAAGATCTAATATTTAATCAAAACAAAATCAAGAGTGGGGGTACATGTCCCCTAACCGGTCATGGGGGGGGGGGGGGGGGAGGGGGTAGCTAGTTAGGTTTCAATTCTAAGTTACATCTTCTAGTTACATTTCAAGTGTTAATTTTAGTGTTAATTTTAGTGTTAAGTGTGTTAAGTAATATATAGTGTATTAGGGTGTTCGGGTACCATACCTAGCTAAGAAAAAGTGAAACAATGCACTTGGCAATATTTTTGTGTTCCGGGTAAAGTCCGGTTGTTCGGTTGGGTGTCGTTCCGTTAAAGTGCTTAATTAATCCGGTTAGTGTCCTTTAAGTACCCTTTTCTAACCCTTTTAATTCTCGACACTTAGGGAAGTATTCTGGATGATAAAACGAAATTTCTGCATGATATTTTAATGTTAAAAAGCTGATTTGAGCTGAATTTATTAAAATTCTGAATTTAAAGTGCGTTTAGGGTGCTTTTAGTGCGTATTTAGCTTCCGGAATGTCTATATGCTAACCCTTGTATGTACTATTGGGTTTTAATGTTTTCTTTTCGTTGGACCTACACCTAGGCTCCAATTCTATTGCCTGACTGCTTTCTACAGAGTTGTTGGCATATTGTGTCTTACCGGTGAGTTTACTAGTATTTCTGACGCAACGCTCTCGTTAATGCATAAAGCAATGTTTTGTAGTATAAAACGTGCATGAATTCACAAGTATATCATGTAATCAAACAAGGTTGACATTTAAGCACATAATTGCAGTCATTAAATAATAATTAATGTGTACGGAAATTACCGGTTTTGTGTCAGTTGTCACATCACAGTCGTAAGTCGTTTAGATGGCGATTGAAATACGTCGATTGTTGTAATCATTGAAACTTACTCCACATAATACAACTAAATTAAACACATAAAAGACATTATCTACAAATCAAGTTGTGCGAAATCGGTCGTTGACTTTGACCTTGACTTGACTTTGATTTCCCGAAAACACGGGGTGTTACAGCCTCCCCTTGTTTAGGGAATTTCGTCCCGAAATTAGGCTGGAAGTTGTACCATACCGTGAATCAAATTTGAGAACTTTCTCTTTCTAGACTTTCTTCTTAAATAACTGCGGGTACTTCGCCTTCATGTCGCTTTCGAGTTCTCAAGTGAACTCGGCGCCTCTTTTGCCTTCCCATCGGACCTTCACAATAGGAATGCAAGAGCGTCGGAGCTGCTTGGTTTGGCGGTCTATGATTTCGACAGGCTTTTCCACGAAGTGTAATGTTTCGTTGACTTGCAGGTCATCGAGTGGAACATGTAAGTCGTTGTTGGCTAGGCACTTTCGGAGGTTTGACACGTGGAAAGTCGGGTGGACGTTACTAAGTTCCTCCAGTAGTTCGAGTCTGTAGGCGACTTTTCCGATCCTTTCCAGAATCTTAAAAGGTCCAACACATCGAGGCGCGAGCTTTCCTTTCTTGCCGAATCGGACCACACCTTCCAAGGTGATACCTTTAGGAGTACGTAGTCACCAAATCAAATTCAAGGGGCTTGCATCGTCAATCGGCGTAACTTTTCTGTCGATTCCGAGCTTTTACCAAGTTGTCTCGAATTTGGAAAATTTTGTCTGTCGTTTCTTGTAGTAGCTCGGGACCGGTTAATTGCGAATGACTGATCTCGTGCCACACAATAGGCGATCGACATCTTCTTCCGTATAAAGCCTCGAATGGTGCCATTTGAATGCTCGAATGATAGCTGTTGTTATACGAGAATTCGATTAATGGCAGATATTTGTCCCAATTACCACCGAAATCTTTGACACACGAACGTAGCATGTCTTCAAGAGTACGAATCATTCTTTCTGTCTGACCGTCGGTTTGAGGGTGGAAAGCGGTACTTAGATTAAGCGATGTACCGAGTGCCATTTGAAATGTTTCCCACAGTCGCGAGGTAAACCGAGCGTCAAGATCAGAGATGATATCACGAGGCGTCCCATGATTATAGATGATATCGTCGGTGTAGATTCGGGCTAATCGTTCTACCTTGTAGTCTTCCCCTAATGGCAAAAAGTGAGCAGATTTGGTCAAACGGTCAACCACAACCCAAATGCTGTCGTGACCTGATGACGTGTGCGGTAACTTTGTTATGAAGTCCATAGCTATACTCTCCCACTTCCACATGGGGATCGGGGGTTGCTCGAGTAAGCCTGTAACACCCCAACCCGGAAGGGCTGACGTGTCACAATAACAGTAGTATCATAAACAAAAGTCATAATTCCATTTATTTATTTGACAAGGATACAACCACATAACAACTAAACTTAAGGTTAATATACAAGCGGAGACATTCAATTTCATTAACTAACATCTTCAGATTTATTCCTAGTCTTTATTCTTCTTAATCTTTTCCCTGCCCAAAGTAACATGCGGACCTGTATATACAAAAAGTTTTACGGAATGAGCCGAATGCTCAGTACGGAATAATAGGCTCAAATAACAAGTAACGCTTTATAGAAATGTTATCCGAATGGAACTTATTGCGAAAATAATATGATGCAAGAACATAATTTCATAATCATATCTTACGGATGTACCCATGAGCAAACTTAAAACGTGACAATACACAGGTAGCTACTCCTGCATAATTATCACATGAGATGGCGAGTTGGCATACCCGTTATCCACCTCCTTAACTTAAATCCTAGGATCGATCCATACGTCTCCTAATAGCCTTATGTACCACACTTGTACTTAAGAGACGCCGTGAACTAATCTCTCCGTCACGGGTGGAGCACATGATGTCGATGCCGCAACAACATGCTCGTGGGACACTCCACGAGAAGCGATACTCAGGGTAACAGAGTACAAATAGTCTTATTTTCATAACTTATCAAAATACTTTTCATCACAAAACGTAACTTATATTGGAACATGCGATAATGAGTACAACTTAACAGAAAACTATCGCATGACATGAAAGCTAAATTCAAAGTTTAGAATAGGAATTCAACGGACTGTCAAATGAATCGATAATCAAAGACGTGAGAGTGTACGAATTTAATGGGTTTATAACAATTTGAATATGAAACAATAAGAAGTGGGGTAAGGATCCGTACCTTAATAATTCCAAAGTTATGCTACCTTGTGATAATATTTCAGATTTATACTGGCAGCGTTTCGACTACTGATTAGTCTTTTAACCTAATTTAAATAATATGCACACAACTAGGTTAGTAACTTAATACAACATTTACGATAACTCACGAGATTAAAATCCTCACAACGAATGACAAAGTGCGATACTTAAACATCCATCGGATTCACAATTAATGACAAAGTGAAATCACTTAAACATCCATCGGATTCACAACGAATGACAAAGTGTAAACACTTAAACATCCATCGGAATCACAATTAATGACAAAGTGAAATTACTTAAACATCCATCGGAATCACGACTAATGACAAAGCATAACCCAAATTTGAGCAGCACTTAAACATCCATTGGATTGATTTCAATCAATCGGATATTGAATCGTAGTAGCGATTGAGTTAATACCCTGTTCTGCAGCACCTCACTATACTAATTAGTGTTTCGTGTGTGTTAATTGAAGTAAACAGACGATAACTCGAAGTATAATACGAATTCTTTCATCATTTCAGTGCCCAGATTCAAGTGCCAATGTCCTCTATTTATAGCTGAAAAATGGTCCCTGTCGCGTGTCGCGACAGGTCTTCCTGTTCCTTTCGCGTGGCGCGGGGGGTAACATTTTAGGGTAGGGTAGGGTAGGTACGTGTCCAGGTAGCTTAGCTGAGTTGGTCTCGCGTTAAAATTTAAAATACACGTAAAACTGTTAAGATAATACCAACTAGGGTTTACCCCCCGTGAGTTTTAGGGGCCCTGATCCTGATTCCTATTGTTCTGAAAATTCTAGGGTTTGTACAGAATTACTTGGGTGTCTTAATTAGGGTTTCCTATTGGATAATTTATAAATAATAATAATAGTTTTGGTTGATATACAGAAAGATGGATCATAAGATAAATATATATTATTATTATTCTTTTATTTCTAGAATAATGATTTTTTTAAATTTTGGGTTATTACAAAGCCAGAGGGTCTTTGATGTTCAGCTTTGACTCTTGCACAAGTTAGGCATTTCCCAACATAGAGAGAAATATCCCTTTTCACGCCCGGCCACCAGTACCTGTAGCGGAGGTCCTGGTACATTTTGTCGGCACCTGGATGAATAGAGTACCGGGATTTGTGGGCTTCGTCCATTAGAATCTGTCGCAAATCGGTCCGTTTAGGGATCCAAATTCGGTCCAAAAAGTGGAATATCCCATTTGATTTGCTCACAAGCTGGGCTCCATCGTGATAGATTCTTTCCTTCTTCAGAATGCGTTCATTAAAACACGCATGCTAAGCTTCGCGGATGAGGGTCATGTTGGTGCACACATCTGTCGTCTTCGTCTTATATCGAGTCTCGGATACGTTGCGGTTCGGAAGAAGGATGATGTCATCATTATTGATGATGACATCATATAAATGACATCATTTATGACATCACGTGAAGATAACATGCACAAATGAAAACAGATTACATGTTCGCTTGAAGACAAAGTTTTGTGTGATCGCTTGAAATTGTAATTTGTATAGTTCGCTTAATTTGGTTGACCGCTTGAACATATAGGTCGCTTGAACGTGTTGTGCCATTTCAAGCGGTCAAACAAACACTATATACCGAAGTGCTGCCGGTATTTTTCGTGATTGTAATAGCTGTTAATTCAATATACACGAGGTTTAAAGTGATATTCAAGCTGTTTCTACATTCGTTTCTTAGTTTCCGCCTCTGAAACGGATAAAATCTCTTCTGAACGACTCGTTTGGGTCTCAATTCGATCCTACAAGTGGTATCAGAGCTCAGGAGGAAGAGATCTTGCCAAAACAGCCTGTTTTCGTCACTTTTTCTGATTTCTACACCATTCTTTTCAAAATTTAAAATTTTTCACGGTTAAAATCGGCTCAAACTTTCACATATTGTGCGTAATCATGTTTAAACAAATCCTGTAAAGTTTCAGCACTAAAATCAACTTAAAAACTGGTTATAATCATCTGCTCGCTTGAAATGTGTTCGAACTTGCTGACGTCATTGATTTTTCAAGCGAACTAAGGGTAGTGAGTCAGCTTGAAATAGTCTACTCGCTTGAAATAGTCTGCTCGCTTGAAAACGTCTGATCGCTTGAAAGTACACCGTTTGAAAACATTGTTTGAACCGCTTGAAATGAGCACATGAAATCACGAGGTGTTAGCTATAGGGTGAAACTTTAAAGAATGTTTTCGATCTGCATGTGTTGTTGCCAGCTTTAGTGTGGCATTAAACAAGGTGTCAGTAAGTTGGACAAGAAATCACGAGTACTTGTGTCAGTTTGCATGTGAAGAAAGTTAAAGGTGTCGGCCACATTCAAATTCAGTTGGTTAATAGTGTTGTCGGCAAAAGTATTCTGAATACACCACATGTGATCTAATCGAAGTTTGACAACAGTCTTAGTAAATCGGTATTTGGCCTAATCATCATAAGCGGCCCAATCAAAGATTTTTTTGAAAGATAATATCTTCGGCCCACTAAAGTCAAGTTTGGTGAGATTATTAAGTGTGTTGTCAGCCCAAGTAATTCAACGGCCCAAGTATCATTATCATTAACGGCCCAATCACAGTTTGGTTGTTATTATAGTGTTTCGTTCCAATTGAAGTCCATTGGAAGCCCATATTTCATGGTGCATTTGATCTAGTTCATTCATTCAGTTTGCAAGATTCATTAAACTTGTCCACAAATCTTCGACACGAGTCCTAAATCAATTCAATCGTCACACATTTTTACGTATTTTATCTGTTTAAAGTGATTGTTTGTTTGTTTGTTTCAGGTATTTTTTAAAGGTGATACAGCTTATTCGAGACCAGTATTTTTGAAACAAGAAAGTTTGTGTTTTGTAAACTTTGAAAATCTGAATCATGGATAACGATTTTTACAACGCATTTGCTACTCCGTCTACTCCGGCTGTCATTGCTCAGAACATGAATTTGGAAAACGAAACATGAACTACTCAGGAACCCCCGAAGCTAATGAGCATCGAGGAGTATTACGGGTAGAAAGATAGGTTCGAAAACTGGGTACAAGCTAATCATCTGAGATCTTGGGAGTGCATTCTGAAGAGATATGTTCTACCACGAACTGAGCTGGAAGTTATAAAACAAATCTCAGAGTTCAATGACAAAGAACGTGAAATGTATAGAGCTGAAAAGATGATGATCAGTCTACTTCAACAAGCCATCAAAGAAGACATCTTTGTACTGCTTCAGCATGACAAAACTTCGAAATCAATTTGGGATGCTCTTCAAATCAAATTTGAGGGTAGTGAGAAAATGATTAAGAGTAAAAAGGCACTGCTTAAGAAAGAATTTGATCTATTCACAAGTTTACCGGGTGAAGATACAAAGAAGCTAATTGAAAGATACTGTCACTTGGTGCGATCTATGTCGATGCTTAGTATAACAAAAGATCCTGAAGAATTGGGAGACAAGTTAGCTGACGCTTTACCACAAAAAGAATGGGGCACATATTTGATGATTCTGAAGAACACAGGGGTTTATGATGGGTTAACGATTTCTCAGTTTATTGAGAAGATTGAGGGTCAAGATTTGGAACAGCAGAAGATCGCAAGGATGAACAGTCCAAGTGGTCAACAGGATGTAAAAATGTACTATAAAGGCAGTGTTCCAGATGTTGAAAGAAGCCCGAAAATTCAAACTGCATTTAGTGCTGAAGATTCATCTGAAAAAGTTAATCAAAGTTCTAAAAGTAGCAGTGGTTTTTCTTCATACCCAAGTGTTAATCCAAAGAGCCCAACTTCAAGTTTCAGTTCTCAAAGTACTAAAAGTGGAAATGGTAATGTTATACAATGCAATATTTCCTTGAATCTTCCAGATGGTCAAAGTTTTTCTGAAGAGATTGCGAAAGATCACATGGCTTTACTTGGTTCTGTGCTACTTCTTATGAAGGTTTGGTTTCAGGGCGGATCGGGAATCCTATGCTCACAAAGGAGGATTACGATCAGATAGACGCTGAAGAAATGGAACTAATGGACATCAAATGGTGTCTAGCTAGTGTCCTTAGAAGAGCTGAAAAATTCAAGCTGATTACTGGAAGAAATGACTTTCTTGATGCACATGTTTCTACTTTAGGTTTTGATAAATCTAAAGTTACTTGTTTTCGATGCAGGGAGAAAGGTCATTTCAAGAGAGAATGCAAGAATAGGGAGGCAAGTGAAGCAAAGAATCCATTCGGAAAAGATGACTATTACCGAAAAGCTATATATCAACAAGTTGGTCAACAACAAGAACCGCATGTGGCTCATGGTAGAAAAGTGATTGAGGATTTAAAAAGAGCATGTTTAGGGAATCAAGAAAATTTTAACTAGGAAAAATACATTTCATCTGACAACAAAGCATGTCTAATCAATCAAGATGATGAAAGGTTACCTGATGGGTTTAGCTGGGATATGTTTGCGGATGAGAATGGGCATTTTAAAGCATTCATTGCTAAGATTGTGAAGGAACCAGATATGTTTACCATTTGGATGAAGTCTATTGGTGAGACTGTGAAGAATGTGGAGGAAAAGTCTGTTGCATCTGAAGAAAGCTCACAGAGCTCAGATGAAAGTTCACAAAGTGATGAAAGTTCATAAAAGGAAGTTGTTTTTGATCAAACACCAGTTGATTCTGGTTCTTTGGATGATAATTCTGATAAATCAGTAGAGTTTGATCAAACACCAACTGATAACAGTAGTGATGATGAAGAAGAAAGACATATTAATGTTGCTAAAACTCATCTCTCTCCTGAAAGTTTTCATTTTTATTTTGCAGATCGCTTGGAGAAACTGAAGGAGAAACGGGCTGCAAAAGAACAAAAAGAAATGAAGTCTGAAAGTGTTGCTGAGGAGACTGTTGAGATTGAGCAGAAAGGTGAAACAGATAAGGTGACTGAAGCTGAGAAAGTTGTTGAAATTGAAAAGATCATAGAAGTTGAAAAGATTGTGGAAGTCATCAAGCCTTGCACAAAGTGTTTGGAACCTTGCAAGGAATGTGCAGCTAAAGATGAGAAGCTGGCAGAGTTTGAGAAGATGAAGGAACAATTATTGTTCAATCTCAATTACGTGAAGGAATCATATGATGTATTGAACAGAACAGTAACTGGTCTTCAAAAGACAAACTCTGAAAGAGAAAATGCTTTGACGATGATGAATGCAACATTGATGACGAAGCAGAAAGCTATTAACTTTTACATCGAAGAAAGTGCAAAGTGGAAGCAAGAGTTAGAGAAGGAGAAGATTGAAAAGGAGAGAATCAGACGATTACTGCAGAGTTATTCTATTTCTGATTATCTTATTGATAGAATTTATCCGACTGTTGCAGGTATGGAAGCTTTTCAAGATGAGAAGCCAAAGAAGAAGGATACTGGTAAGAAACTGACTGCTAGCTATAACAAGTGTCCGCCTCCGATCTGGGAAGGTTATTCTCCCAGAAAACCAAATGAGGAGCAAGTCAAAAAAGCAGTCAATATAAAGTCAAAAACCGAATCAACTGATGAATTACCAGAAAACATTGATGTCACGTTTACCTCGTCTGACACTGATCATGAGTCTGAGTTAATCAAAAAGGTGGTCGATCAGGTGTTGGATACTGATGAGGAGTTTGAGTCAAAGTCTAAGTCTGGAGGGTCAAGTTCGTCAGTCAACAGTTCAAAATCGTCGGTTAAACGGTCTTATAGTAAAGAATTTTTGTTATCAAAATCAAATTTGAATGATGAAACATTCGAAGTAGCATATACTTTGAATGATTCGGACAAATTGTACTCTGACAAAGAGTTCCCAATAAGAAGTGTTAGATTTGAAATGATCAAAAAAGTTTTCAAAATGACAGAAATTAAGATTTCTGAAATAAAAGATTTAAATCTTACTGGAAAACCTAAAAAATACACTTCAAGAGTACAACAACGATTAAACAAGAAAAAGGGTTAAAATTCTGGTTCTGGTTTTCAAAAGAAACCAAACCATAATGGTAGCTACAAAAAGAAAGGATTAGGTTTTATTCCACCAGAAAATTATAAAAATGAGAAAAATTCTAAAACAAAAACAGAATTTGTTTTAGGAGGAAGTGCAGAAGAAGAACAGAAGAAACCTTTCTGGAAACAGTCAAACCAGGAGTTTCTTGCTGAGAAGAAAAGGAATGGAACTGGAGTTTTTCATCCAAAAGAGACTCGAACCTGTTTCAAATGCAATGAAGTTAGTTACATTGCATGGAACTGTCCGAAAAATGCTAAGACTAAACAGAGAGTTTCTGAGAAACTGAAAGAAAAAGTTGTTGATGTTGAACCACCAACGGAAAAATTTAAAATTTTTGAAAATTCAACATATGAAGTTGGTGAGTGTTCAAAGAAAAATTTTTACAAAAAGAAAGCAAAAGACAGCCAATTGTGGGTTGTTAAAAAGGTTGATGAAAAAGTCGGTGATGAATCTGGTTCCAGAAAGCCAGAAGAGCCACAAGGTGAGGTAAAAGAGGTAAATTCTGTATCTTCAGTGAATGATGATGAATTTCCATCACTGAATTTTGAAAAGATTAAACAGAAAGTTGGTAAGGTTGAAATCTCAGATCAGTTTTATTCTGAGAAGAATGAGTTTGATGTCGAGAAAGTTTTTAATGGAAATGTAAAGAAAATTTTTGGGAAAATGCTTGATGGGAAAGTAAAAGGGGTTAAGGATTTTTATGCAACAAAGAAAGCAACTTTTAACCCAACTGAACAAGAGCTAAAGGAGCTAAAAACACCCAAGGTTGGTCAGACTTGGGTGGAAATTCTTTTCCCTTGAACATCTGACTTGCCGGAGCTCCCAGGTTTGTAAGCGTGGAGCAGGAATCGGCATCTTTCTTGGTTGTTAATCTTCCAAGTGGTAAATCAGGGACATTAAGTTGTATCTGATTTTCTACAAATGATTGAGAAACAATGTGATGAACCATTACTTTACAAGTGGTAACCCCAACAAAACTTATTTTCCGAAAAAATCATTTTGGTTAAAACAAACTTAAGTGTTTTGAAATCATAATGAGAAAATAGTTTTGTGTAAAGGGGGAGTTCTGATTGTTTATGCCAAGTGGATGGCGGATTGAAGCGATTTGATATCGATTGTCAAGTTTTTGTACAGTTTATTTTCAAATTTCCTGAAATGTGTTTGCATTTTAGGGGGAGTAGAAATTTTCAGAAAATCCAAAAACATTAGAAAATTTGAAAAAGACAAAAACATGATAAAATTAAAAATGAGTTTTGTTGTCAAAGAAGAGGAAATGATAGTACATCAGTAGACAGTTACAGTATGCTAAAGAAACCTAATGATTAAATAGCGTTAAACGGTCTCACTGATGATATGCCGATAGGTTTTTACACATTTAGTAAGCTTTTTCGGGATATAAACTTAAATTCAAACTTGCTTATTTCGTGGGGAACACTACTTGGATATATAGGTAACCCCTGAAATCTCGTTTGAAAGGTCCCTCTTTCTGAGATATTAGGTCTTTATGCTCAGTGATATCTGGGGTATTATTCCGGGACTTCTGCTGAATGAAAGTTCTGACCTAGTCCTCAAATAATACTTTCTGCATGCTTGAAATATAGCGCCGCCCTCAGCAAATTGATGAAACAATAAAATTGATAGTCATTGTTGTTGTGACAAAAGATCCTCTAAAGGGGACACACCAAAAGTCGAGCCGTCATCTCTCTGCTGAACGGAAGTTCTGACCTGAGCTCTCACGGTTTCGTGCTATAATTTATTCCCTTACAGATATCATCTGTGGTATACTCACCTGTAAGACTGAATATTGGGATCTGGATACGGGAGTATATTCAAGAGGTGGGATACATGAATGAGTTTAAGTCCTTAAAACATCTAACTCATATCCTGAATCAGTTGAAATTTGTGCGAGAATTTAAGTGGACCAGTATATCGGCAATCTAAGTGAATTGTTTAATTCTTAATGTGTATCTAAGCTCAACGGTACTTGTGACTTGTCAAAAACTGATATGATCCTCTTGCACAAACTCACAAAAATATTGTCTGTAAATATTTCTTTACTGCATTTCATTTCTTTCAAAAATCCAAAAAGATTTTTAGTGTGTTTTAGCATAAAATTTGAAAAAATCAAAAAGATTTTCGACAACTGATGTTGGAGAGCTGATTTTCAAAATTCCAAGTGCTAGACATGATGAACAAATGGTTTGGGAGAATGTGTTTTGAAAAGAAAAATGATTAATTTTTTTTAAATGGTTCATCAGAATTTATCATTGATAAATCATTCTGGTTTAATTTGAGAGAGAATCTAGGTTTATAAATTTGTTAAATGTTAAATTTGTGAAATTTATTTCTGGGTTTAGAATGTGCAGGCGTAGCCAGGTTTCGATCTTGAACCTGAAGATAGAGTGCCAGGTTCCGATACCTGAGGAATTTGTGATTTTAACATACCAGACTGCGATCCCAGCATATCGACAGGGGGAGTCTGAAGACATCCAAGTAGAGATTGTTCGCGAGGAGTCTGTTGATGCTGAAGAGAAGAAGGAGATAAAGTTTGAGGATGCTTATACTGTGAGATATTTCAGAGAGCGTTCAGACTGATAAAGACTGAAGATGCAAAGACTCGACACTTAAGACTCATCAACATCTGAGGGGGAGTCTGTTGGTGCACACATCTGTCATCTTCGTCTTATATCGAGTCTCGGATACATTGCGGTTCGGAAGAAGGATGATGTCATCATTATTGATGATGACATCATATAAATGACATCATTTATGACATCACGTCAAGATAACATGCACAAATGAAAACAGATTACATGTTCGCTTGAAGACAAAGTTTTGTGTGATCGCTTGAAATTGTAATTTGTATAGTTCGCTTGAATTGGTTGACCGCTTGAACATATAGGTCGCTTGAACGTGTTGTGTCATTTCAAGCGGTCAAACAAACACTATATATAGGCTTCATGTCATTTCATTTCAAGGTGACCGACATAGAGACTAGAATCGATACCGAAATGCTGCCGGTATTTTTCATGATTGTAATAGCTGTTAATTCAATATACACGAGGTTTAAAGTGATATTCAAGCTGTTTCTACATTCGTTTCTTAGTTTCCGCCTCTGAAACGGATAAAATCTCTTCTGAACGACTCGTTTAGGTCTCAATTCGATCCTACAGGTCTCGAGGTCGTGTTGGGCTTGAACATTACGAGTGCTAAGCAGGTAGCTCCGTCTGCTAAGTGCGTCGGCAACAACATTTTCCTTTCCTGGGTGATAACGAATCTCACAGTCATAGTCGTTGAGAAGTTCTACCGATCGGCTTTGATGCATATTAAGTTCCTTCTGATTAAAGATATGTTGTAGGCTCCTATGATCGGTGAAGATCGTACACTTAGTACCATACAGGTAGTGTCGCTAAATCTTTAACGCAAAAACAACAGCGCCTAGCTCGAGATCATGGGTTGTATAGTTCTTCTCGTGGATTTTGAGCTGTCGAGATGCGTAGGCTATAACCTTATCCCGTTGCATGAGAACACAACCAAGACCAAGGTTGGAAGCATCACAGTAGACAATGAAATCGTTGTTTCCGTTGGGTAGTGTGAGAACAGGAGCATTGCAAAGCTTATGCTTGAGGGTTCGAAAGGCAGACACTTGTTCAGTTTCCCAAACAAAAGGCTTGTCCTTATGCGTGAGAGCGGTAAGCGGCACAGCGATCTTTGAAAATCCTTCGATAAATCGTCGATAATAGCCCGCTAGTCCGAGAAAAGAACGGACTTCAGTCGGGTTCTTAGGTGTAAACCAACTCTTAACAGCTTCAATCTTCGCAGGATCAACGTGAATACCTTGACTATTTACGATGTGACCTAGGAACTGAACTTCCCCCAACCATAATTCGCACTTGGAGAACTTGGCATAGAGTTGGTTCCCCTGGAGTAGCTCGAGTACCAAACATAGATGTTGCGCGTGTTCGGCTTTCGATTTGGAATAGATCAAGACATCGTCGATGAACACGATGACGAAAAGGTCGAGATATGGTTTACACACGCGATTCATCAGATCCATGAAAACCGCGGGTGCGTTGGTTAAACCAAAAGGCATAACAACGAATTCGTAGTGGCCGTATCGAGTGTGAAACGTGGTTTTGGGTATATCCTCCTCCTGAATGCGTAGTTGGTGATAGCCTGAGCGTAGATCGATCTTTAAGAAGCACGTAGCACCTTGTAGATGATCAAACAGATAATCAATGCGGGGTAGGGGATAGCGGTTCTTGATAGTTAACTTATTCAATTCTCGATAGTCGATGCACATCCTGAACGACCCATCCTTCTTTTTGACGAAAAGGACTGGCGCGCCCCAAGGAGAGGTGCTCGGGCGAATAAAGCCTTTTTCAAGTAATTCCTGGAGTTGGTTTGAAAGTTCACGCATTTCGGATTGCGCGAGTCGGTAGGGAGCTTTGGCAATAGGGTTGGCTCCAGGAATGAGGTCGATACGAAAGTCGATATCACGACTCGGTGGTAGACCGGGAAGATCCTCTGGAAAAACATTAGGAAATTCTCGAACCACATGAACGTCTTTCACTTCCTTCTTTTCTTTCTTTTCCTTCTCCGCTACTACAATGTTAGCCAAGAAAGTCCTGTATTCCTTGCGGAGATACTTGCTAGCTTGAACACATGACATGAGATTGAGACCTTTCGAAGTAGTTTCACCGTAAACACACAACCAATCACCATTCGCGAGCGAGAATCGGATCATCTTGTCGAAGCACACAACTTCAGCATGGTTTTCAAGAAGAAAGTCCATGCCTATTATGACGTCAAAACTTCTGAGTTGCATCGGAATAAGGTTGATTGGGAAGATGTGATTGTTGAGTTCAAGAGTACAATCACAAAGAACAGAATTAACAGCGACAGTTCTTCCGGTAGCGACTTCAACATCGAATGTTGAGTAGAGTCGGGAGCATTTACGACTAAGGAGCTTCTCGAATTCGAACGATACAAAGCAATTATCGGCTCTAGTATCAAATAAACACGAAGCATAAATACCATTCATAAGGAACGTACCATTCACTACGTTGTTGTCGGCTTGGGCTTGACGCACGTTGATGTTGAAAGTTCTGGCGTGTGCGGCCTGTTGTTGCTGCTGTTGCTGCGGTTGGTGTTGTTGTTGCTGCTGAGGCTACTTCTGCTGCTGGGGCTCTTGTTTCACAACCCAGTTTGGGCACATGTTGGCGAAATGGTTAGGATCGCCACATGCGAAGCAGGCTCTGGCATTGACCGCGGGTGCCGGAGGAACTTGTTGACCCTGAGGGGCAGTGAGTAGAGCTTGATGAACAGGAGCTTGTCGAGCACGTCAGTTGGTAGTAAAATGGCCGTACATATTGCAATGAGCACAAAAACGGCAAGCAATGGCAGTCGGGTGGTGGTAGGTACAAGTAGGGCAGAGCGGGTGTGGCCTAGTGTATGCACGCTTTGCAGGCGGTGCATTTGCCACAGGCGCCACTACTTGACGTTGTTGGGCTGGTACAGTTTGAATTGGTGCAGTAGTGATCGCACAGTTCTTGTTGCTGGAGCTGTTCTTTCTCTTGTTCTTCCTCTTGTTGCTCGATGAGGTGGTGGTTTCAGCAGTTGGTGCGGTGTTGGTAGCTTGATGCAGGTGCTTTGAGGTTTTATCCCAGACACCGGCCTTGACCTGCTTGTCGTTGATTTCAGCAGCCAGTAGATAAGTTTCTTCGATCGTCGTAGTCTTAGCCGCTTGAACGAAATCCGCAACACAGTCAAGCAGGGCTCGGATATACTTCTTGATTGCGATCTCCGGAGTCTTGACTTGATCGGGACAGATGATGCTGAGCTGCTTGAAGCGAGCAGTGAGAGCAGCGTTGTCACCTTCCTTCTGATGTATGTGCCAAAATTCATCTTCTAGCTTTTGGCGTTCATGAGGAGGGCAGAATTCTTCCAGCATGACCTCCTTGAGTTCGTCCCACGACAGACCGTAGGCTGCATCGTTCCCTCGCTTGTTCCTCTCGGCCGTCCACCAGTCTAGTGCACGGGACTGGAAAACGCCGGTAGCATTCAGTGTTCGGAGGTTATCGGGGCAACCACTCTGTCGCAGAGTGACCTCAATAGAATCAAACCATTGGAATAGTGCAGTAGGACCTCCCTCGCCAGTGAATTCTTTTGGCCCACACGACTTGAATTGCTTGAAATTGAAGGCCTTAGTGGTAGCTTTAGGAGCTTCAGTTCTCGACTCCTCAGACGACTTGCTGGCGTTCTCATAAACATCACTCACAGCCTTTGCTACACTTTTAGCGATGATGGCAGCAAGGCGCTTGTCTCTCTTTTCTTGACGAGAAAGCAAGGGATAACGGGATCCAGATGACATTGTCTGCAATAGACATCATCACATGACTCAACACATTGTATTCGAATCTCACCCCCACACATCTACTACTTACTAAAGCTCAGGAACACATACAATTACGTAGGCGCATAAACACATAATCAATCAGTCACAGATTCACATAAGCACAGATTCACACAGTCACTTAAGCATATAGAGCACAGAATCACAGAACACGTAAGTGTGAATTCACAAGATGCAGTCAGAATACAGAAACCTATCATTTACAGTTTGCGAGCTTTCGAATATAGCATTCGCATTTGATATATCGAGTCGTGTAGTATAAGCGTAGCATAAGGTCGTCCATAATTTAGCGGTTTGTTAACGTTTTGAGATAGAAATGCAGTGCGAGTCGTGCGTGTCGATCGAAGTGAAAGCAAAAATCGAGTAAATCTCCAAAATTCAAACACATAAACAGGTAAACACATATATAAGCACATAAAATCGACGAAACATCAGAGTTAGCAGTTGCGGGCTCAGAATCAAAACACATAAAGATCGAGAAATAGATTGTCTGCGGCTAGTAGACTTCGACTAACCAAAGTGGTTTGACTATTCACAAGGATCTGGTGTACTCATTTGACCTTCAGGGCAGCGCCTTTGCCTCGATTCTTGGGCATTTGGCACGCATCCCGTTAGTCATATCGTGACTTCAGGTCATTGGAGTCCGTCGAGACCTTGGTGAGAGTTTTGTAAAATGAACGGAACAAGTCGTCAAGGTTAGGGTTTTATCCCTAGCTTAACGACTTCGTCCATGTTTTAATAAAATAGAGGAGATTATTCATCAAAATATGGATTTCACTCCTGATTTGGCATAATTCTCCTTGTTTGTAGATAAAACGCGGGTTGATTAAGCAACTTTAGTCGAGAGTTTGCGGTTTTTCACACCTAATCTTGGCTTAATTGCTCATTCATAGCTGAAAATTCAAGTGCGGTGATAGTGTAGCATAAGCGAGAATAGCGAGGAATAAGCTCGTACATAATCCCTACTGGATGTACTCAAGTTGGTCTGTTGGTTCCTAACTATAGACTACGTCTCTAAGACATCGACCCGGACTAGGTCGTGTCTTGCCTAATTCCCTATAGTTATGGCTCTGATACCAATCTGTCACACCCCAACCGATGACGGAAACATCGGGGCATGGCACTGAGCGAAACAGATTGTCCAGAAGTTTCCATAACAATTATCATTACCATTCAATTAAATAACATGTCCCATACCATGTCTCAAATAGTAAACAAATTATTACAGATAAAAACTAGGAAAATAATTATGTTCCGACAACTCAGATTTATACATAGATAGTTTATTTATTGGTTTCTAAGACCCCTTTTCCTAGCTTCGATTTCATCACTGCGCAGAGAGCATACAAACAACCTAAGTACCTGTCACATATGTTAAATAAAGTCAATACATAAAATGTAAAGGTGAGCATACAAGTTTGATAATAGCACATAGAGTTCGAATTCGTTTACGCATAACCAGCACGTACACATAGTGAAATAAAGCAAGTTAGTTATCAACATAGATCCATTGATACCAATGACTGCGGGTTGACTGCCCGAGGCAGTTCGCAATACATGATTACCACCGTAATCCATGCAAGTAATTGTCCTTAACAACCCCCGTGTGAACGGGTGCTGAGTCCAAACTATAGTACTATCGTTGCTAAGGCAGGTAGACAGCATTCCATGTGTAAACATAACAAAAAAGCATTCATAAGCCACGTATAACATGCATTAACGGTTAGCGTTCAAATAGTATTGAGTAGTGTGTTTGATGTGATTTGAATAGTTGTAACGTATGTAACACCCAAAAGTGCATAAAGCAAAAAGGGATCGAGTATACTCACAGCGTTGATGGATTGAAGGGAGCGCTTAGCGAGTAAAGTTAGCCTGAATGGATTGATAACATAATAATAAGCGACGCGTAAAACGGAAAACAAGTGTTGGAGAGTCGGACAGCTGGTCGATCGGACGGTAGTTCGATCGGACGGCTGACCGTTCGGATAACAATTCGTTCGGATGGTCATCCAGTCGGACGGTAGTCCAGTTGGATGACTATTCGAGTGGATTGTTTCTTCCTATGAGATGAATGTGTTTGTGTATGATGGCTTGACTTTTGAAGTTTTCGTTGTAGCATTTGAAAACATTGAAGTACCTTTACCCTTCAGGTCGGTCGATCGGACGGTTGTTCGATCGGACAGGTCAAGTAAAAAACTTAATGATTTGCTGACCGATCGATTGACTGGTCAACAATAGTCAACAACTTTAAATGAAATGCAAGGTGTGGTGCAGTGGATCAGTTAGCTGATCGATCGAACACTAATGCTGTTCGATCGGACAACATGCATGAACAACCATGACGAGTTCTCAGCAGGGTGTCACCTGATCAGACGGCTGTTCAATCGGGTGGCACTTCCTAGTGCATCGAACATGTTGAGAAATCGATTAAGTGTTGAAGTATAGTATCTCATGATCCGAAGAGTAATCCGATCGGACCGTAGTCCAATCGAACATCAATTCGTTCAATACTATTCTTCAAAATAAATTGATTGTGTGGGACCATGTGTTAACCGATCGGCTGGCCAGTCGATCGGCTGACTGTCCGATCGGCTGACTGTCCGTTCGGAAAGCAGTCCGATCGGTCAGCACCCTGACCTGATCAGCCTATTCGTCTAACACTTGGCTGTTCTGTTTGTTTGTCGTTTTATTGAGGTATTTTGACAACGAGTCGAACCATAGATCCCTCGTCCTTACTTGGTTCCCCAAGTCGGACAGGAATCATCCAAATCAGGCTGGTGAACTGTTCGGAACGGAGTTTCTCGTTTAACCCGAAATCGGTTAACCTCGTGGATAGAATCCGGATCTTAAGCCATGCAACCACCGGAGTGATTTGTAAGCCGGCACAGGCTCCGTTTCTATCGGTTTGAAGGCATTGAGTGAAAAAGAGTTGAAAGAAAGTTGGAAAATCCATCTTTCAATCCTTTTCACCGGGTATAAGTTTAGATCTATGAAAGATCTTTGTTTGTTTATGTGGAAATCGGCTAGATCGAAGTTATTCTTGGTGGATTGAGGCCAAAACATGAAGTTCTTCAAGAACCTATGATGACATCATCCTAGAACACTTGAATCTTGATGATTTCACGGTTAAAAGTTAAAATCTGAAAGATAGAAAGGTGTAGGAGTTCGTGTAGATCAATAAAGTACAAGATTTAGGACGAAATCATATCAGAATCGAGAGAAATATGAGAAAAGGTTGAGTTAAGCGTGCTGGTCGAACAGAGGTTTTCAAAAGTGGAAAGGATGACAATGACAGGGGTATTTATAGGATGCCAAATGGGGAAAGTGCTGGCCGATCGGCCAGGCAGCTCGATCGGACAGCCTGTCCGATCGGACAACAGTCCGTTCGGCTGGCTGTTCGATCGGCTGGTAGCCTGATCGATCAGTTGCACGTTTCGAGTGTTCGGTGCGACGATTTTTTTGATATTCCAATTTCGGTTGCGAGCGGTTTGATACGATAGGGTTTCCTAGTCAAATTACTTTTAATCCCAACTACTATATCTAGCACTAATTATCATGGTTCGATTTCGACTGGGTTCGATTGCGATTCGAGTTTGATTGCGATTCGATTGAGTACCACACATAACAAAATGAACATGCACAAGTAACACATAGGGCACACACACAAGTATAATCAATAACTAAGTGCGCAGTTCGAGTTGCGGTTTGATGTCGATTCGATTAGCATAGTTTGATAATTGCTTAGTTATCTGTATCGCATTGTTACTTCCTATAGTTCACAGTCGTAAGTCGTTTAGATGGCGATTGAAATACGTCGATTGTTGTAATCATTGACACTTACTCCACATAATACAACTAAATTAAACACATAAAAGACATTAACTACAAATCAAGTTGCGCGAAATCGGTCGTTCACTTTGACCTTGACTTGACTTTGATTTCCCGAAAACACGGGGTGTTACATTCGGATACGTATGACTGGTTCGAATCTTCACCAAAACATAACCAATGTCCCAAGACGACATCTTTACGCTTCACGGTTTCAACCGACGTCTTTATTTGAGAATTTTCATCATTTACATCAGTATTTTGTGAGTTTTCAACATTTGAATGAAATAACTCCCGTATGCTTGGATAAATAACATTTTCTCGGACGATAAGTCACATATAGGTCAATGAGCGCGTATACGGGTCACCTTTTCAGACTTTTGAGTCTGAACTCGCTGCATATCCGTATTTATACCTTAAATTCCTCGAACATCGTACCTGTACGCCGCTCATAGGGCAATGAGAGGCGTACAGAGTTTAATGCTTCAACTACCACCATCTCATATGCTGCTCATTGGACAATGAGAGGCGTATAGATTCACTTTTTTCTGACACATTTAATGCTTTCACACCATATACTTCCCTCGTAGCCCTATACGCTGCCTCTGGGGGGATGTGCACTTAAAAAGTAGGGATGTATCAATACCTTCACCCTTTTTTTTTCCAACGATCTTACGATTTTTTGTATAATTTAACAAATAAATTGTTTTTTTTATAAAATCACATTAATCATTATATATCAATTGATATAAAGGAGATTACATATATCCATAATTGTTTTTAAGTTCAAATTCAAACAAACGCCATAATAACAGGTCATTTCTAACCAACTTTGCACATATAATTAAATGAACTGAATAGAAATACTGAACTTGTCATTTTGTTAAAATAAACCATAGTTACCTAGCTAACATATTGCTGTTTTTGCATGATCAAATGATTCTTTAATTCTTTAGCATATTCTGCCCTTGCCATATGACCAGAAGGGTTTGCTTCAGAGTTCAAACAAACTTCCATAGCAACTAGAGTACAAGACTGAGCCACTATAAAATGAAAGCAAATAAAGACAAAGAAACTAATTTTGACCAACCCCATTATGATCAAAAACTAACATATATAATTATATATAATGAAAATGAATTTTGGAGATATTCCTAAAGTGCAACTATTATTATATTTCTGGAATCTGGATCCATGATAGTTTGTCTGTCGTCCAAATCAATATTTAATGTAACCTCTTACCTCCTGGACCTAGGGAAGCTAACTTTTTATTTCTTGTACCACAAGGCTAGACGGTATGGGGAGCGTCCCCCACCGGTCCAGTACCGGCGACGAACCAAACACCGTGCCGGCCCCCCTCGTCGTTGTCCTCAGCGGCGAGTCCTGGACGTTTGAGACGGTCCATGTGAGGACAAAATTTTCCCATTTCTCAATGCAAGTCAATAAATTACATATGCACAATTGTTTGTGTGTACGATTGATGAAACAAGAGGTTCAAAGTTCAAACCTGTAAACTGAGACGCGAAGAAGGTGTTTGCAATGACGAAATCTGTGCAAAAGGGAAGTGGTACCTCTAGGGTTTCTTGTATGTGTGAAACATTGAAAAGTTGGGCCTATTGTTTGTTTAACTTTGTGTTATGAGTTATGACCCACCCAAAAGCCCATTTGTTGTTACTAACTTGCCGTTCATAATTTCTTTTGTTAAAAACTCGGGTGTGAATTTCTGACACGAACCTGACACGAAATTTACGGGTTTGGTTTTAGTCTAAATGGTTTTGGGTGAGTTTCAAGTTAAACCCACGAACCCGTTTAAAGTTTATGTATTGGGTTTTAATATTAATGAAAATATTTTCTTAATTTATTTGTTAAATGTTAAAAAAAGTGCAAGATTAAAAAAATAAAAAAGTGATAGTGTAGGATCATCTAGGATCATTCTCCCATTTCCACTAAATTTGTGGGATGGTCATCCTCACAAGGATGGTGATGTGGCGATGACGTGGCGGATCATCCTCCTTTGGAGGATAATCCCGCCTAATATAATCAAGAAACTTTATGTTAGCTAGCTGTTGACTGAGGAATCTTTGTAGTTTGTACATTCGGTGGGTTATTAAAAAACGGGCGTGCCTTTCTTCATAGCTTTAAAGATCCAGTTGTTTAGAAATTAGACCTTCTAGTACTATAAAGTTGGGTTTGTTTTGATTAACCGCCAAGAGATATGATATTATATCATAAAGGCAGGGTTCTATGAGCCGTACAAAATGTTGATATTATTATTAGAGTGAATTGCAAGTTTTGTCCTTTATCTTTAGGCCACTTTGCAAGTTTTGTCCTTTATGTTTAAAGTTGACGAGTTTTGTCCTTTATGTTTAAAAATCAAGCACGTTTTACCCTTTTGGGCAAAACGTGCCTGATTTTTAAGGACAAAACGTGCTTGATTTTTTAAACATAAAGGACAAAACGTGCTTGATTTTTAAACATAAAGGACAAAACGTGCTTGATTTTTAAGACCCAAAGGGTAAAACGTGCTTGATTTTTAACATAAAGGACAAAACTCGTCAACTTTAAACATAAAGGACAAAACTTGCAAAGTGGCCTAAAGATAAAGGACACAACTTGCAATTCACTCTTATTATTATTATTATTGTTTAGAATGAAGATAGCAGTTAGTGGGAATGAACATGTGAATATGTACTTTAAGCTTTCTCTAATTGTATTTGAGTTCCTGAGGGAATGAACATGTGAATATGTACTTTAAGCTTTCTCTAATTGTGACCTTTGAGGGGCATTGGCGCTATAGAATTTCATTACTCACAATATTCAATGAAGTTCTGTCATGTTACTGAGCTTCATTCCATAACTAGTGATAGATTTTAGTGGAAATGCTCATCACTGGTGATGTTTTTTTTAGTTTTAAATTATAAATTAACAATAAAACAATAAAATTTTAAATTATAAATTTCATTAAAATAAAAAACAATATTTCTATAAATACTTCATTTTAACATATTAACAAATCAACTAAATTATCAGTAAATTAACACTGTAGATCTATGTCATTTAATTTTATTATATAATTTAAATAAAAAACATAAATTAATTAATTAAAAAAACACAGAAAAAGATGGTATTCACTTTGTTTTCCTTTCTTGTTTTGGATGCTATTCCATGTACCCTTGTCCCACAGATGTGCTTCAAATTTGTACCCTCTGTTCTTCAGTGATCAGAGTTTAATTTAAGAAATTTGTAGAAATTATACTATTGGAAGTTTGGATATTAAAAATTCAATTAGTTTAGAACCCTTTTCAACTGTTAACCCTAAAATTACATGCAGAAATTGATCTTGAAAAAGTTCCAACGTATACAAAGTTCCAATCTTTCACGCGTGAAGACCACAACGCGTTGCCACATCTACGCGTGGTGAATGACAACGGCGGTGGTGTTTCACGCCATTCAACGCATGGCCAATTTGCTACCACGGGGCGCCCCATCTGCTCTTAACGTTTGTTTATAGATGAATGGCACTCGTGAAGTTGCAGAGATTTCATTTGATTCTCTATTTACAATGTAGTATTGTTGCCACTTGGGATTTTGAAGGGGTATGGTCCCAAAAAGCCACGCAGACCAATCAGGTCGCGCGCAGGACCATACTCCTAATACATCAATCTGACAAATCTACAGACCCCGCGCGGACTACATAAGCACAACCTAAGACGCGCGCGAGGCCCAATCAAGGTTGAAGCTCAGATTCTACACTTGGCATCCTGAATGAAAGCCCTCGATCCCTAGACCTTGCGTTGGCTGATCGGATACACACCAGAGGCCGCGCGAGGGTAGCGGCGCAGGTTCATTCCATGAAGCACGAAAGGTATGAGTGGCAGAGGAGTAAGCCAATCAGCGTCTAACAGGCTGTATCCTATCATGCTCCACGATTAGCAATCGTGCAGGAGACAAAAAGTACACAAGAACGCCTACGTGGCACCAATCAGGGGGCGGCGACAAATGCCCCATGATCTCTACTCACCTGCTGATATCAGAAAGACAACAAGGACGACAACCTGGACACGTGGCTCCAATCAAGGTGCGCCGGCATCGATGATCTTCTAGAAACACTAACGGTCGTCATAGAAGAGACAAACAGGATATTCCTTGTTGTCGACTCCAGGCCCAAGGCCCATCAGCCCATCTCCTTCTACACTACTCCGGCTATAAACAGGGACCTTCATACACAGGTTGATTCATTATATTCTCTGTGTCATACCCTGACTTTTGTGGAAGCGTATACGTGTGACTTGATCAGTTTTCATTGCATACGATTATAATAAACAACTACATGACTAAAATAGCGATGTTCATCCATTCATAAGTTTAAAACATTACAAAACATAAGTTGTTTAAGTTTTCAACCTACACAAGTGTTAAGTTTAAGTTACAAACCATTATCAGATTCAAGTTCCACAAAAAGGACTTGTTTAACAAAACACTAATTTCACGAGGCTTTGCATTCTATATCTCATCAAGGATGGGATATACGAATCAAACCTTTCAAAAGTGGATGACATCTAAACTTGAAATGCACAGCTTGAAAACAACACCACCGCCAAAGATCCATCGAGTTTCCTGAAATACATGTAAGTTTGAAAACAATCAACAAAAGTTGAGCGAGTTCATGCGTTTTGTATGAGTTCCAAATAAACTTGTAAACATTTGAGAGATTCTTTTGATAATAGGTATGTAAAGCGTCTATGAACAGATCATTAATGTTTTGCAAGGACATTAATATGTGTGTAATGGCGTAGGAAGTCTCAAACCTAGCGAATTTATCCGGTCCACCCGGCTGGAACGACATAGTCACCACATGCGGCCACACAAGGACCCATGGGTGGGGCTCGCTACACCCGATAGATCTACCACTCCTGCCCCTCGGTCTTAACAAGATTAATGGCCTTAAGTGTGTGCCTACCCATCCACGTGATCTAACAGTTCATTCCTTAGCTAAACCATAACATTGAAACATGTATTTCACCCCCGAGAGTTATAAATCCGAAAACAGTTAAGAGAAAAGGGGGACATGAACTCACAAATTTGCGTCCGAAGTCGTGGGCTCTCAAAGCTGATATCCATAAGTCGTATCACTACCTACACACGTGCTATGTTTTATTAGACACTTAGGTCGTCTAACGACTCTTAGTCTTAGTTATTTATTAAGACTTATTTTGGAAATTTCGTATTCTTTGAGGTACACTTTCGGTGTATGATGTATATATAATTTTTATAATTATATATAATTTTGAATGTAGTACATTAGTTAAAATAATTATATTTTAACTCATGTTATTCCCATACAAACATTCGGGGGTTTTGTTAAAAATAATATGCTTTTAACTTGTTTTGCCATATGGTTCTCATAAACGTATTTTCAAGTATAGGTATACTTATATTATGAGTATGTTACTTTACATTCTCATATTTATGTATAATACTAGTATATGGGTGTTTTACCAAGTGTTGGTAATGTATGTCGGTATGTATTTATACGTATAGGAATACGTACTATGTTGTATTCGTTAAGTATTTCATAGTTAATTTCTGTGTAATATTCTGGAATATTGTTTTTGCACAAATTAAAATCACCATATTTATATTCTTAAAATATATATATATATATAGGGTAGGGCTATATAGAAAACCCTATCTATATAAAAAACCCTAGAAAACCCAACCTCCCGACATTTTTTTTTTGAAAAAAATAACACATGTAATATACATGTTTTTAAGAGTTTTGGGCCAAAAAAATCAAAAAAGCGCCGAAGGGATATTTAAAAAAAAAAAAAAATTTCAGCAATTTCTGTCATTTGTGCCTAACACATGTTAGGCGACCGGACATTGCTGAAATTTGTTTATTTTTTAAAAAAAAATCCCTTCGGCGCTTTTTTGTTTTTTTTGGCCCAAAACACTCTAAAACATGTATATTACATGTGTGATTTTTTTCAAAAAAAAAATGTCGGGAGGTTGGGTAAAAAATGGGTGGAGATTTGGGTTTCCAGAGTTTTCTACCAAAATGAGGGTTTTTTGTCTAGCATTGTCCTATATATATATATTTAAGAAAACTTTATAGAAAAATATCATAATTTGACTTGGTAAAATATGTATATATTCACATATATCTTAAAAATAATATATTTTTAGGATCAAAGTTTGAAAAAATATATTTTTAGTTTCCACTATGAATAATATATTTTTAGAGTGTTTATGAAAATGTATATTTCCTTGTTCTCAAAATATTATATTTTCAAGTTGGCAAAATATGATATATTTTCATAATAATTGTAAAAATTAATACTTTGTTGTTTGTTCGGTTTCGAAAATACCGTTTACCAAATTTGTCAAGATACGAATTAAATTTCCGGAATATTGATATATATTGTCCAAGGTGTCGATTGTCCAAATCGTCCAATATTTGAGTGCAAGTTATGTATTTATTTTCTTGTGATCCTTGTAATTCTTCAAATTACAATATTTTAAGTACTTTGGTGTGGTATATTATTTTTCAAGTTCCTAATCTTTAGTATAACTAATATAAATAATATACACATAGCACATAATCTTGTGACCACTAAATGTATATATTTTTTCCTAAAAATATATACATACTTAATATTGTTTTTATACTTCAAGAAATCCTTATTTCTTACTTGTAAGTTTTGTATAAAAATTAGGAAACCTTTGTAAATATTTTCAGGTGAATTTTTGGGGAATAAGTTTCACCACAACTTATATTTTTCAAAGTGTCAAAATTTTATAAAAATTTTGACATAGTTTCCCCTAAAAATGGAGGTTTCCCATGTTTTTAAAACATGTGTTTATTTTCTTTTCATCATCCAAAATCAATTTCCAACAATTTTAACAAACAACATATACTAAAATCACCATGAAAAACCTTATGTTGAACTTGATTCTTGTTAAAAATGTGTAGTCTTTTAGATCTATACGTTACATACAAAGATCTTTCATGAACAAGTGTTCTTGTTAATTTTAAACAAACTTGTTATGAAACTTTTACTTACTAACTAAACCATCCATGAGTTTTAAGGTTTCAAAACTATGAATAACATATTCTAAAACCATTTTTATGTTCATTTAAAAGATATTTATGTTCATCATCAAGTTTCATCATGGATCTTTCAAGGTCAATGCTTAACATACTTGAATCTTGTGACATCTGTGCTTTTGTAATCATTCTACAGACTCTGAACAATACAATATTAATAAAACAGTGTGTTTTGATCCCAATGTTCGTTATTTATATTTGATTTTATACACATTTTGTTTTTTGATCGATTTTGAACTCTATATCGCTTTCTGGGAAGTTATACGCAAACCGATGCGTAAATGTAATCAGTTTAACGCGACAAACACTCCGGAACAGCAACATAAGCTTAACATACCTTAAATAACCTTTACATAACTTAGAAATAAGTTTTAGAAGGTTTGGTATGGCAAAAACAAGTTTATTCGTTCACAGGGACTATTTGCGTCAATTTGCAAAAGTCTGCCGTTTCGTAAGGCAACGTACAGTCCAGAACTTGATCATAAGTTAAACATACCATATATAACCTAAACATGGCTTAGAAATAAGCTTTAATAGGTTCGGTGTGCAAAAACATGCTTATATGATCTTACAGGGACTAAAAGTGTCAAAAACGACGTAAGTTTGCATTTTCGCGCATATCTTACGTTCTGACCACATCTGGAAATCCAAAATTTTTGTACACACTAAAATATTTTTATTTTAGTGATCGGCATGCAAAAATTCCATTCATCGCTTAATTTGGCTCGTTTTTGCGTTCGTTTGATTTTCGTCGTAATTTAACGAACAACGCGACCGTACGACCAAACGAGCCGACATCCGAGAGTTTTCCGAGCACATTTTGAGTCCTCTAAACCTTATTGACCTTGTAGAACCTTGAAAATGGCTTAACGGGGGTTAAAAGGGCCTGAAATGAGCTTAAACTCATTGTAGGGACTGATCTTGTAATTTCTGAAAGTTTTGGCTGAACTGCATTGGGACGCGGGACGCGTAAGCCCATCCTCATATCTTACGCGGGCCATGTTAGTGTGCCCAGCGACAGAAAGTTGTTTTCAACATTCTGTTTTATCTTCAGGGGCTGTTATGCAAATTTCTTGTGTGTTGAGCAAGTTTGTGTGATCACGAAGGTTCCCAATCAGTTCATAACACATGGATGGCTAGGATCTTATGCTTGTTGGCCACACAAACAAGTGGAATGATCTTGTGAAGTTGCAACAACTATAAATAGCCATCCATTTCTCATTTGTTCCTTACTCATTCCTCATTTTCTTCTCTTATCTGCTTTGGAGCTCTCTCAACTGATTTTGGGACTTGTCTTCTTTGTAGAAAAGATAGCAAGGACTATAGTGAGCATTCTTTCATTCTTTTTATTGCTTACTAGTTTAAAAAGTCAAACAGTGTTTGACTTTCAGTTTGACCAGTCAATTGGTCAAGTCAAAGTTCAATTGAACTTTGCAATATGATTGTAATCACAATGGTTATAATCCTTAGTGATTATACCTACTGATTACCACATTAACTAGGCATAGTGACGAGTCAAAGTTTCGGTCAAAATGCGTTTTAGCACGCATTTTGCAACGGAACTACTTTTAGGTATCAAAACACTTTGTTTTGATACCAAATCAGTAGGTTAAACATGTTTTGACATGTTTAACTCGTCACTATTAGTTTAGTGCTTGTTTAGGATCGTAAGGTAAGCGGTCTAAACAACCACTTAGACTTTCGAACCCGACCCGTTTGGTCGATCATTAGGATCCGACCAAGCACGATTAGTGATCATAATTGCATAGGGAATAACCTCTGAAGTTATACCTTATGATCACATAGGATTGGTTAGTCATTTGCTAGTTAGCTTGTATGCCCATAGGAAATGACCAAAATGCCCTTTTGAAGCATAAATTCGTATTTTGAATATGTGATCAACTTTTTGACATATAATCTGATTTAGTAACATATTTAGGGATAATTAGGCATGTAAGACTTGGCATAGCACATAGTTAACCATCCGAACATAGTTTTACGCAAACGACGCATTCTAGTAGCTTATGTTACCATAATGTGTCGAAACGGGTCAAAAGCACATAGATAGACTTTCAAATCAGAATGTAGGGACTATTAAATCATACCATATGAGTTCAAATACTCATTTGATTTATAGAACCTCATTCTATCCTATCTCCCGATTTAGGATCCGATTATTAACATAGTTACCTATATTAGGTGCCGGTTGATTCGTGATCCTTGGAGCCTTATTTGGTCTTATTCTCAAGACTATTAGGCAATCCCAAGTGAGTACATAGTTCCCCTCTTTTACCGCTTTCAAATATTTTGGGGTGATACACATGTACATACGTGTTACTTTCATGCATTTCATGCCTTTGTGACATAAACATGCTAGTTTCACTTAGTACATATCTAGTACATGTTTTCACTATGTTTTGCTATGTATGCTAAGCATGCTAGCACATTGATTTATTACACATTTGTTACATATGTTTACTTAGCATATGTACAACTTGTTTTACATGACATTTCTGCTATGTATGTTTACTGAGCATGCTAGCACATTGTTTTACATGAACATTTCTACTAGGCATGTTTACTTAGCATTCCTAGTACATGGTTTTCATAGCATGCTTACATTGGTTATGACATTTGGTGTGTTTAATCGGGACAATAATACATTCATTAACATTAGCTACGCCGCTCGGACTTATGTAATGGTACCATAGGAATTGACAACTCCCGTTTCCGACTTCCTAAGTTTGTTTGGAAGTTGGGAATGACAGAATCCGACTACATAACTTAGATGAACCTTTAATTTGTTTAAGGTTTTGTCACCACAGTCGCAAGGCTTGAATGTATGCGATTAACATTACTGCATAAATGTTTGTAATCATAAAGCATTGTTTTCTGCAAAACATAACATTTGATTTAAACTTAGGTTTATTCAAACACGTTGTTTTGTACATTTTTACTATGGGATTGAGTAACTTCTAGTTATTCACCATACATGACATTTGTTTTCACATTGACATCATTACATAGTTAAGTAGATGATTTCCTACTTGCTATGCATTTCATTGATTTTACATGATACATGTTACACGTGACATTAAACATGGTTTATACATAAACATTTTTGACATTGAACAAGACATTTTGGTTGGTTATTGATAAGTGACTTATGTAACGGGGCTATGTGTTATATGATGAAAGCATGGTGGATACGCCGCTGGTACATCCTATATATAAGTGCTTTCGTTATATTATACATTGTTACGTTATATAAACCACTTGGGCAAGACATGAAACATTTTATACAAATACATGACATTGTGTTACAAATTACACATTTTATACAAAATTTCATTTATACTTGGTTATTCATTTAACCATGCATTATCCTTTTATTATTATTTGATTTTCATATCGATTTTCAAATAATTTCTCAAAGGAAAACATTTTACAAGGTTCATGACTACATTTTTATAAAACACTTCTTTTAAACTACTAGTCATGAATCCTGCATAAACAAAACCTATGTATCTCACAGGCATTTTTATGCTGACGTACCTATTTTTACATGTGTATCAGGTGCTAATGCATGATGATGGTTGTGCTACACTTAGGCGGACTCGGGCCTTAGTGACTTAAAAGACTATTAATTATGTCGTTTTAGTTTGAACTCAAAGACAATGTAAACATTTTAATTAATAATACATAACTTTATTTGCCATGGTTGTTGAAACAATAATTCTGTCGCCTCACTCCCCGACGTTTCCGCCGCGGTTTTGTTGTTTTAACGCGGCCGGGGTGTGACAAATCTTTCAAAAATAAGTTTATTGGTAAACTTTCTACAAACTTTTTATGATGTTTAGTCTCATAAGTTAGTTTCTCAAGGTCTTAGTTTCTTCAAGAACACAAGAATATACTTAAAAGTCATTTTTCAAGTTTACATAAAGGTTTTTCAAGTTCAACTTCAAGTTTAACCATGGATCTTTCAAGATCCATGATTAAACTTGTTAGATGTAAGCTTTATCATGATAGATCTACACATGCACACAAGATTCAACAACTTCAACTTCATGACATACATCAAACAACACTAAAAACACTTGTTTTTCTTTAGATTATGTTAGATCTTCATGTTTTCATACTTTAAAGTTTAGTTTCTTTGAAAGTGTAACTTGTACATACTAATGACATGAAGTAAAATAGAGTTTTTGAAGCTTACTACTAGCTCTAATGGCTAGGCAAGTGGCAAGAACAAAATGAAGATGAAGAATGAAGAAATCAAGTGGATAAAAGCTCTCCAAAAAGGTCCTTGAACTTCCAATGCTTCACACCTTCATAGATCACCTTCTAGCACCTTGAAACAAGCTTGGAATGGTTGTTTGATGAATTAAAATGGATGTTGTATGGTGGTGGTATGTGGCCGAGACCAAGAGAGAAAGAAAGGAAGGAGAAGATGAAAATTTTGAATGGGAAAAGATAAGGAAAATTGTCTTATAGTTAAGCTTATAACACTTCCAACATAACAATGTCCAAAGGACTTTATGTTCCATATCTAGATGTCATTGGTAATATTTTAATGGGTTTTGTTGGTGGGGCCACTTGGGGTCGGATTTGGATTTAAGGGGGGGGGGGGGGGTAAAGTGTAAAATTTTAAAGTTTAGGGGTTAAGGTGCAACTTTGGTGCTTTATGTAAGAATATACGTGTTTAAGGGTTTTTAGGGATTTTAATGTGTTTTATGACCAATACTAGCTAGATAATACTAAAACAATGTTTCAAATTCATTTTTGATCTTTCCGGTAGTGTCCGGTTAATTGTTCGGTTGTCGGTTCGTTAAAGTGTTAAAATGTGCAGTTTAGAAGGTATGAAGTACCTTTTGTGATAGTTTTCACTCCCAACACTTTAGAAGTTATTACGGATGATTAAACACTATTTTTGAATGTTATTTTGACTTGTAAAAGCTGAATTTTGCTGAATTGTGCAAAATTATGTGTTTAAAGTGCGTTCCGGACAGTTTTTAGCGCTTATTTTAGCTTGCGGAAAGTGTTTATGTTAACCCATGTACCCACACTTGGCTTTCAATGTATTTTTGATGTTGGACTTACATCTAGGCCCTAAATCTATTGTCTAATTGTATTCTGCAGTCATGCTGATGTAGCTTGTCTTACCGGTGAGTTTACTAGTCTTTTCGACGCAATGCTTAATGTAATGCACAATGCGATATTAGAAGTATAAGACATGCACAAATTCATATGTAAAGCAAGTATGCACTTAGTTTGACGTTTAAGCACATAATTGCAAGAATAAATAATTAATAAAATAGTACGGAAATTACCGGTTTTGACCAGTTGTCACACTCTGCTCTTTCACCATTACCACACACTTATTTCCTCAAGACAAATACTTATTCTCACGCAGAAGAGTGGTTAAGAGGGAAACCCCCATATTCCCCTCTTAACAAACTTAACGGGGCGTTGATTGTTTTGCAGGAAGGATCACGGCTTCAGCTCAGGAAGGATTAAGAAGATTAACCTCTATGGTCGAAACATAAACCAAACTAATAAATTAAAATTTGGTACGTGTTTCTTCATTGGCGCCCACCGATTTCTACAATCATTCTCATCTTCTTTTTTCTGAGCTTTTCTGTTCTCCAACTTCATGGCTGATTAGGGAATACCGGATTTCGGTTTCGGTACACACTCTCAAATGGGGATGGGGGTGAACATCTCGCACGTTCAAATCCACCACATTGACGAGTTAGCCGAAGGAGAAGCAACAAACGTTGGGGGACCCCGCGCAGGTGGTGATCGCATCACCCAAGCGACTACCCCAACAAGTCATATCGCTGGTCCGTCTAACACAGCACCTTCGAGCATATCAGCTTTGCTAGGTCTACCGGAGGGCAAAACCCTAGCATCTTGGTACGCCAAACAACAAGCCACTTTGAACGCTGTATACCAGTCGTTAAGCGTAAAACAAGTAGTGTTACAAGCAGAACCATCGCTGGTGGCAACCCCTGCCCCATCACAGGGGGCGCGCCAGACAGCTACTCAGCAGTACGTGCAAAGATAATACGAGAGACCTTCCCCTCAAAGAGGACAAAGCGTGCATGACACGCGTGATACCTATGGGGAAACAGACAGCCACTATGATCATCCATCCAATGCGCAGCAAAGGCGTCCATTGCACAGCTGGATCGGGCCGTGCAACATCAACAATGAATGGAGTAACACAGACGAGGATGATCCCACTTGGCAAGAGGAAGGAAGTTCTTCAGTCTTCAACCGTCTGCAGAGGAACCATGAGTCATACAAGCCAAGGCCGCGCTTCGTGTATAACGAAGCAGTAGAACACGATTTTAGCATTGTTTACAGACCAGCAGCGGCAAACGGGCATTCAAAGTTCACCCGAAGCATTGCTCTAGCTCCGCTGGAAACAACTAAACTACCACAAACCGTGGGAAAGTTTAATGGCCTTACTGACCCTGACGATCACATTCGAGTCTTTACAAGTGTTGGCGTATTGGGACAATGGACCATGCCAATGTGGTGCCATCTGTTTGTCCAAACTCTCACGGGGGGCTGCTCGCGCATGGTTCGACAGCCTCCCATCGGGAAAAATCAAATCTTGGGTCGATTTTCATGACCAGTTCGTAACACATTTCAGCCAACAGAAGTGTTACCAACGCGACACATCGAAGGTCACAGATATCTGGCGCAGAGAGAATGAAGGGTTAGAAGATTTCATCACTCGCTTTAACAAGGAGTGTTTGGAAATCGGAGGCGTAAGTGAGGATTTGATGCGCACCCACTTTAAAAATGCCATCCGTTATGACAATCTGATCAGGACTATCACAGGCAAAGACGGCATGCCTAAAGAATGGGACAAACTCATGGCAGCAGCAAAGATCGTTGCGCAGACAGAAGAATCCCTACTCGGATCCAAATCTGGTTACTTTGCAAAAGAGCGTTATGATGAAATTTTGGAATTTTCAATATATCGCTTGTTATGAGTCCGATAAATCGCATGTGTTGTCTCTTTTTTTTTATTATGTAGATGAAAGGCTTTATATTCCGGAGGTTGAAGCATCAGCTACACCTGTGGTTTGAATGCAATTTAGTTCTATCGAACAAGCATACGTGTTTTACCAAACATATGCTAAGGTAGCTGGTTTTTCTACTCGCAAAGGTGGTGAAGTACACAGTGGTGGTATAACCAAAACTAAGTGTTTTGTTTGTTTTAAAGAGGGACATAAGCCATTGTTTATTGATGATGCTTATTCGAAGTTAAAAAAGCCATTCAAATCAAGGAACAAATGGACCATTAGAACTGGGTGCAAAGCTCAACTTATGATTTGTTCGGTGGATGGTAGATCATATACAGTCAAGAAATTCGTTGATGGCCACAATCATAAGTTTGTATGTCCACACGATATTCATATGTTGCCAGCTTACATGAAATTGTCAGAGAACCAAGAGGAAATGATAAGGGAACTAGGTTCTCTAAACCTTGGCCCTGTCAAAGCTTTTCATATAATGAGGAAATGATACGGTGGTTTCGACAATGTTGGCGCCACGGTCGATGATTGCAAAAACTTTAAAACTCGAATTAACAGCTATAAAGGAGAATATGATGCTGACATGGTGATCAATAGGTTGACTGACAAAAAAACAATATTTAGTTGATTTTTCGTTTGAATATTCTATTGATGAGGACAAACGGTTAACTGGTTTGTTTTGGGCTGATGGGTTATGTAACACCCCGAAAAAATAGAACTTTATATTTGAATTATATAATATAAAATAAACAAGAACAAACTAACTGGGAATAAATAACCCGGTTAGACATGAATCCTGTAGTAACATGAAAGTAAGGCTAAAACACTTAAAGTATGAACTAAACAAATTATGAGGGGCTAAAAGTGTTAAACCTGAAACTTAACTTATTAAAACAAAAATAAAATACACCAAACACACACAAAGTGTGTGTCTGATCGATCAAACACAGGGGGCGACACAAGGGTTCCCACAAACCCTAGTTCTTCCAAAATTTCACCAAATTGGGAGCTCAAATCTGTTCTAAATCAAGTTTCAAACACAAATTCGTGATCACCTCGTTGAAGGGATCATAAGGTATGCTTAATTTTGACATTTAACTTCATCTCAAATTCTTAATGATTTGTGAAATCGAAAGGGGAACTTAAAATTGTGATGAATAGATGAGATTGTCATGGAAACAAGTCTAGGAGTGAATTGTCACACCCTGACCACGTAAAACATCAAATCGTGGCGGAAACGTCGGGGAGTGTTGTAACAGAATTATTGTTTCACAACCATGGCATACAAAGTTATATTTAATTTATCAAACAAGAGTGTTACATTGTCTCAAAACAGGAAATAAAGAGTTCAGAACATAATTAAACTAGATCTATCTTTATTTTTAAGTCTCTAAGGCACAGGTCCGCCCCAGTGTCACGATCATCATCCTAAGCAACAGCTCCTGAAAACACATGTGAAAATAGGTACGTCAGCATAAAAATGCCTGTGAGATACATAGGTTTAGTGAAAATATGATTCATGACTTGGGTTTTAAAAGATAGGTTTAATAAAAATTAGTCATGAATCTTGTTAAGTGTTTTCTTTTATAAATCGTATGAAAACTTGATAAGAAATCAGATTATATAAAAGAAAGGTGTATGGTTAACGAAATAACCAGGTAAAATAAGTTGTATAAAATAAACTGTTTTGTAAGACAATGTCTTGTGAAAAATAAGTTGTTTATGTGAAATGTAATATGTCAAATATTGAAATGATTTAAGTAACGCTACGACATGTTATATCATGCAAGCACTTATATATAGGAAGTACCAGCGACGTATCCACCATCTTTGTATCATATTACACACGCCTCGTTACTCAATTCACTTACCCAAACCAACCACCATTGTAAATTGTTCATGTATAAATCAATTGTCAAGTATTATTGTGTAGACCATATCAAAATGTCTATGTCTAATGTAAATCACTAAATGTGTATATTAATGTCAAAATGTTTATGTTTAATGTAAATCATGAATTATGTATCCATAACTATCATGTATGGCAAGTGAAATACATCAACTAAACCATAGGTAAAGTGCACAAAAACAGGGTATCGAATTAAACATAGTTTAATTCAAAGTTATGTTTTGTGGAACAAATGCATGCTATACTGATACAAACATTTATGCGGTATTGTGAAATGCATACATCCAAGCCTTGTGACTGTGGTGATAGACCTTTAAACAAATTAAAGGTTTATCTGTGTTATGTTTATCGAATTCGGTCATTCCTTCCATCCAAACATACCTAGGATGTCAGGAACGGGAGTTATCAATTCCTATGGTACCACTACCTACCAACGAATGGCGTAGCTAATGTTAATGAATGTATTTTTGTCCCATTTAAACAAACCAAATGTCATACCAAAATGTAAGCATGTGAAAACAATGCACTAAGTATGTAATCAAATGAACATACATAGCGTGAAATGTAATGTAAAACAATGTACTAAGTATGCACACAATGGACATAAATAGCATGAAATGTAAGGTAAATCATGTACTATAAATGTACTAATGAACATAACAAGTATATAATCTGAAAACATGGAAAGCATGAAAGTAACAAGTAGGCACATGTGTTCCACCCCAAAACAGTTTGAAAACAGTAAAAGAGGGGTCTATGTACTCACTTGAGATTGCTTAGTAGTCCTTGAGTAACAACCAAACAATGCTAGAGATCACGGAAATCAAACGGCACCTAATATAGCTAACTACATTAATAAATCGGACCTAAATCGGAAGATCGGATAGAATGAGGGCTCGTAAACCAAATGAGTATGAGAACTCATGTAATATGGTTTAACAAGGCCTACATACTAAATGAAACCTAACCTAAGTGCTTACGACCCATTACGACCCGTTTAGGTAGCTTATGCTACTTTAACGCGTCGTTCGCGTGAAACGCGTTCGGAACGCCTAACTAGTCCTATGATAAGTAAACATGTCTAATATTGTTGCCAAAACAGTTTAGATATCAAAAGTTATGTTACATATGCTTAATAGGAATTTTGGCGTCAAAGGGATATTTTGGTAATTTACCTAAGGCATATAAACTACTTATCATACAACTAACTAAACGTCGTGACCATAAGGTATAACCTCGGAAGGTTATTCCCTATATACTATGGTCACCGAATGTGTTTGGTCGGATCCTAATGATCAACCAAACGGGTCGGGTTCGAAAGTGTAAGCGATTGTTTAGATCGCTTACCTTACGACCCTATATAAGCACAAAACTAAAAGTGACGAGCTAAGCATGTTGAAACATGCTTAACTAAGTTTAGAAAACAGGTTTGGTATCAAAACAAAAGGTTTTGATACCCAAGAGTAGTTTGGTTACAAAATACGCGATAACACGCATTTTAGCCGAAACTACGATTCGTCACTGAGCCTAGATAACGTGGTAATCAGTAGGTATAGTCACTAGGGACTATAACCATCGTGATTACGCTCACGTTATGAAGTTCATACGAACTTCGCATTGACCATAAACTGGTCAACGGAGAAAGTCAAACAAAGTTTGACTTTAACGCTAAAACAATAAAAGAACGAAGGAACACTTACAAAGGGTCCCCGAAAGCTTTGATTTCCAAATATTTCTCAGGTGTGAAGTGATAAAACACCCCAACTTAGAGAAAAATCAGATTTCAAGTGGGTTTTGAGTTGTGAATCAAGGGGTATTTATAGGATTTGGACCACCGTTAGGATCGTTCCTCAAATACCGTGCTTTGATCTTGTCCTTACACTTGTTGGTAACCTCATGTGCATCACATTGGCCCCCCATAAGCAGGAAATGACAAGTGTGGGTGAGTTTTGGGTGGTTAACAGCTGTAAACAGATGTTAAAACTGATTAATCTGATCTGGGAGGCTGACACGGGCCGCGTAAAGGATCACCCAGGGCTTACGCGGGCCGCCTGGTGGTCCTGATCAGAAACAAACTTTGCAAAGTGACAGTTTTGGTCCCTGTTGTGTTTTAAGGCCATTTCCGACATGTTTAAGGCCCGTTAAGCCAACGTTATGGCCCTAAAATGATGCCTAAACATTGTGGACATGAAACATGCTCAACAATATGCCGGATGTTGATTCGTTTGGTCGTACGATCGCGATGTTCGCTTAATTACGACGAAATACGCATAAGCGCGAAAAACGATCCAAATTGCGTGACGAATGGGTTTTTTCTCATGCCAAACACTAAAATAAAATATTTTAGTGCTTACATAAATTTTTGGATGTTCGGATGTATTTAGAACGTAAGTTATGCGCGAAAATGTAAACTGGTGCACTTTTTGACGCTTTTAGTCCCTGAATAACCCAAAAGTTTATTTTAGCACACCGAACCCCTTAAAGCCTATTTCTAAGCTATGTAAAGGATATTTATGGTATGTTTAACTTATGGTCATGTTCCGGAATGTCTGTTACAGTTCAAATTGGCATACTTTTGCAGTTTGTCAAATTTAGTCCCTGTAGGCGAATTAACTTGTTTTAGCCATACCAAAGCCTTTAAAACTTATTTCTAAGTTATGTAAAGGTTATTTAAGGTATGTTAAGTATATGATGATGTTCCGGAGTATTTGTCGTATTAAACTGATTACGTTTACGCACCAGTTTGCGTATAACTCTCCAGAAAGCGATATAGAGTTTGAAATTGAACAAAAGTCAAAACATGAAAAAATGTAAAACATAACCAAACAAACATTGGGATCAAATAACTTTTTTTTATTGATAATTGGACTGTTCACAATGATTACAAGCACAAATGTTACAGTCTCCCCTACTTGTGGAAATTTCGTCCCGAAATTTATTTAGAGGAAACTCGTGGGAATAGATGTGGATACTTCGCCTTCATCTGATCTTCGCGTTCCCAAGTAAACTCAGGTCCATGTTTAGATTCCCAGCGAACTTTGACCAATGGAATGCGCTTGCGTTTGAGCCACTTGACTTCACGTTCCATGATTTCCACTGGCTTCTCAATAAATTTCAGTGTTTTATCAACACGAATTTCGTCAAGTGGAGGTTCTCATCAGCTAAACACTTCTTGAGATTGGACCCGTGAAAGGTTGGATGAACATTTCCAAGTTCAGGAGGTAACTCAAGTCTGTAGGCTACCTTACCTATTCTTTCGGCGATCTTGAATGGTCCAACGTATCTAGATGCAAGTTTTCCTTTCTTTCCAAATCTGATCACACCCTTCCAAGGTGAGACCTTAAGTAATACGTGATCACCGACTTGAAATTCCATGGGCTTGCGCTTTGGGTCCGCGTAACTCTTTTGACGGCTTCTAGCTGCCTGAAGGTTATCACGAACTTTCTTAACCTTATCAGTTGTCTCTAAAATGAGGGCAGGTCCAGTAAGCTGAGCCTCACCGATCTCATTCCAGCAGACTGGTGAACGACACTTTCGACCATAGAGAGCCTCGAAAGGAGCCATGTTGATGCTGGAGTGATAACTGTTGTTGTAGGAGAATTCAATCAACGGAAGATGTGAATCCCAACTACCACCAAAATCGATCACACAAGCTCTAAGCATATCCTCCAGAGTCTGGATTGTTCTTTCAGATTGACCATCCGTTTGCGGATGATAAGCTGTGCTCAGATTAAGTTGGGTCCCCATAGCAGATTGCATGGTTCTCCAAAAATGAGAAGTGAAGCGAGCATCTCTGTCAGAAATGATGTTCAAAGGAACACCATGTCGAGCTACAATTTCATCCACATATATTTTAGCAAGTTTGTCAGTAGAAAAATCCTCACGGATTGGCAAGAAATATGCTGACTTAGTAAGACGATCAACAACTACCCAGATGGCATCATGACCTTTCTTTGTGCGCGGAAGTTTGGTAATAAGATCCATAGTAATGTTTTCCCATTTCCAAACTGGGATCTCTGGTTGCACCAATAAACCAGAAGGACGCTGATGTTCAGCCTTAACCTTTAGACAAGTAAGGCATTTTGATACATATAAGGCAATGTCTTTCTTCATACCAGGCCACCAATACTGAATACGAAGATCCTTATACATCTTATCGGAGCCAGGATGAACAGAATAACGAGACTTATGGGCTTCATCCATAAGCAAGGTGCGAAGGTTATCCTGGCTTGGGACCCACAAACAGTCCATGAAGTAATACGATCCATTGCCGTTCAGTTCCAGATCAGGTGTTATGTGATAGGGAAATTCCTTATCCATTAAACCTTGTGAAACACAAGTGTGTTGAGCCTGAGAAATGCGGACTTGGATATCGGATCGAGCTTGAATATCAGATTGAACACGAACACAATGAAGCTTAGTACGTTCCTTACGACTCAAATCATCGGCTACGACATTCGCCTTACCAGGATGGTAGCGAATTTCGCAGTTATAGTCGTTTAGAAGCTCAACCCAACGTCGTTGCCTCATGTTGAGTTCTTTCTGATTGAAGATATGCTGAAGACTTTTATGGTCCGTGAAAACCACACATTTTGTACCATACAAATAGTGTCTCCAGATCTTAAGAGCGAAGACAACTGCACCTAACTCAAGATCATGAGTGGTGTAGTTTTTCTCATGTATCTTCAACTGCCTCGATGCATATGCTATGACTTTGTTCCTTTTCATCAGAACACAGCCAAGACCCAATTTAGATGCATCGCAAAAAACGACGAAATCATCATTGCCCTCTGGCAAAGTCAGAACAGGCGCGTCACAAAGCTTCAGCTTTAAATTTTGAAAGGCTTCCTCTTGTTTGAATCTACAATCAAAGGGCTTGTTCTTCTGAGTTAGAGCAGTTAGAGGAACTGCAATCTTTGAGAAGTTTTCAATGAAGCGGCGGTAATAACCCGCAAGTCCAAGAAAAGAACGAACTTCAGTAGGAGTAGTAGGTGTACCCCAATCCTTAATCGCACTGATCTTGGAGGGATCTACATGAATACCTTGTTCGTTGACAATATGTCCTAAGAATTGAACTTCTTTAAGCCAGAATTCACACTTGGAGAATTTGGCGAAAAGTTGCTCTTCCTTTAGGAGTTCCAGAGTAAGACGAAGATGTTGCTCGTGATCAGCTCACGTCTTAGAGTATATCAAGATGTCATAAAAAAAAACAATGACGAACTGATCTAAATAAGGCTTGCAGACCCTATTCATTCAGTCCATGAAAACAGCAGGAGCATTAGTCAAACCGAATGGCATGACTGTGAACACATAATGCCCATATCGAGTGCGGAACGCTGTCTTAGGAATATCCTCTTCATGCATACGAAGTTGATGATATCCAGATCGCAGATCAATCTTTGAAAAATAAGAAGCGCCCTGTAACTGATCAAAGAGATCATCGATGCGAGGTAGGGGATATCAATTTTTGATGGTAAGCTTGTTAAGCTCACGATAATCGATACACATCCTAAAAGATCCATCCTTCTTCTTGACAAAAAGAATGGGAGCGCCCCAAGGTGAAAAGCTAGGACAGATAAAACCTTTGTCAGAGAGCTCCTGAAGCTGCTTAGACAACTCTTGTATCTCAGACGGTGCAAGACGATATGGAGCTATGGCAATGGGGTTTGCACCAGGTACGAGATCAATACGGAACTCGACTTGGCGTGCTGGAGGTAGACCAGGTAACTCTTCAGGGAATACTTCAGAATAATCCCGAACAACAGGAATATCTTGAATAGATTTACCTTTGCCCTTATCTGCTACAACATGTGCCAAAAGGCCACATAGTTCTTTCGTAGATACTTCCGAGCTTTAAAACAAGACATGAGTTTGAGACCACCAGCAGGTTTCTCACCACGAACCTGTAGGATCTCGCCTGTCGAAAGTGGCACACGAACAATCTTCTCGAAATAAACTACCTTTGCGTGATGCTTGGCTAACCAATCCATGCCCACTATAACGTCGAAGCTTCCAAGTTGCATAGGCCTGAGGTCAATAGGAAAAAGATGGTCATTAAGGTTCAACTGGCAGTTGCGAAGAACAGAATCAAGAACAATGGGATCACCACTAGCGACTTCTACTGTCAAAGGCTTACCTAGTTTCGTTCTAGACACGCGAAGCAAAGGCTCAAAAGATAATGACATAAAACTCTTATCGGTACCCGAATCAAAAAGAACAGATGCAGGCTGGTTATTAATAAAGAACGTACCGTTCACCACTTCATTGTCTGCTTGTGCCTCTTGTGCATTCATGTTGAAGACTCGCCCTCGAGCCTGAGCCTGATTCTGATTTGGGTTTGCGTTCACCAATCTTGGACTTTGATTACGGTAATGGGTCAGATCCCCATAGTTATAACAAGAACCTGGCGGGTAGTGTGGTCGTGCAGCTTGACCTGGTTGCTGAGTAGGAGGCTGAGCAACTCGTTGAGCCGGGTTCTGAACTGCCTGATTCTGAGCAAAATGACAAACATCAGCAAGATGACCTAACTTCCCACAGTTTGTACAGAAACGGCACTGAAGTTGCGGCTGATGGTGACTTTTGCATCTATTGCACAAAGGTGCATTTCCTGCATAACGTTTCTTCGCTGGAGGCTGTGCGGGTTGGTTGGGAGCTGCCTGGTTAACTTGGGCAGTGACAACAAAATTTTGGGAAGCCTTACGCTTCCTTGACCCTTTCGAAGAACCAGATTCCTTTCCCTTCTTGTTTTGACCTTTCTTGCTATCTTCTTTGTCAGACGCCTGTTTCTTACCCTTATCACCCCTTTTGTGCAGCTTTCCCTTTCGAACCTGCCACTCAGTCAATGTCGCTGCTAACTCGATCGCCTGACGGAGTGTGGTAGGGTTACTACCAGTAATGATGTCTTGTACTAAGTCAGGTAGGCCATCGATGTACCTTTCAATAGCCTTGTCGAGTGGGGTGACCATTGTTGGGCATAGCAAACTCAGCTCCTCAAACCTATCTGTATACGCCCTGTGCTCGCCACTGTCCTGTTTCAGATCATCAAACTCCCTTTCTAGGGCTCACAGCTCATGACGAGGACAAAACTCCCTCATCATAAGAGCTCTAAGTTCAGCCCAAGTCTGTGCTAAAGCAACTTCTACACCCCGGTCTCTCATAACCCCGTTCCACCACGTAAGAGCCTTCTTCTGAAACACACTCGAAGAAAACTCGACCTTGCGATTTTCAGGACACTGAACATGACGGAAAGTATTCTCAATGCTCTCGAACCATTGTAGGAGCCCAGTTTCTCCTTCAGTACCACTAAAATTGAGTGGCTTAGCCGAATAGAAACTCTTGAAATTGCACGGAGCATGATTGTTGTTGTTGGCTTGGTTCATTTGAGCAATAAAATTTGGGAAAGCAGCAGCCATTTCCTGCGCGATGATTTCTGCCAGTTCGGCAGTCGCTATCTGATGGTCGCGTCGAGGAGGCATTCTAAAAGAGGAAACATGAAAGGAAACGAGTGAGATGATTGGGTGAAAAGAATGAGATGAAACAAAATCAACAAAAGCAAGGGTGGTGGTCATTTGTTCGTTACCATAAGGCAAACAAACGACACATTGTGACTAATCAAAGTAAATGGGTCAAAAATAATGTATCGCGAAGACATACTTGCCTATAAGTGAAAACTCACCCCAAGAGTTCCCAGGTAAGAGTGACTGGTCCGATTATGTGGATTTGTACGAACACTCTAGCCTTAGACAGAAAACCCAGGGTACAGGCATTCACTCTTCCAGTTTGCACGTGTTCACACTATTTAAAACCCAAAACCTTGACGAGATTTTGAAAATTCAAAGGGGTTCAAAACCATATAACAGAGGGTTCAAAACCTTACAATAAAGGGTTCAAAACCTAGTAATCCATCATCCAAAAACAGATGATTAATTTTCAAAGCGGGTTCGAACTTGATGTTCCTGTTGTGGTTATCACCTAAGGATAGGTGAAGTGCATGTTTTAAGATCTAAACACAAGAAAACTTGTGTTGGGGTCCTAGAAAGTTATAGTCTAGGTCAAAGCATTACTAATAACCAAATTCCCTATAACCATTGGCTCTGATACCAACTCTTCTGTCACACCCCGACCACGTAAAACATCAAATCATGGCGGAAACGTCGGGGAGTGTTGTAACAGAATTATTGTTTCACAACCATGGCATACAAAGTTATATTTTATTTATAAAAAAAAAGTGTTACATTGTCTCAAAACAGGAAATAAAGAGTTTAGAACATAATTAAACTAGATCTATCTTTATTTTTAACTCTCTAAGGCACAGGTCCGCCCTAGTGTCACGATCATCATCCTAAGCAACAGCTCCTGAAAACACATGTGAAAATAGGTACGTCAGCATAAAAATGCCTGTGAGATACATAGGTTTAGTGAAAATAGGATTCATGACTTGGGTTTTAAAAGACAGGTTTAATAAAAATTAGTCATGAATCTTGTTAAGTGTTTTCTTTTATAAATCGTATGAAAACTTGATAAGAAATCAGATTATATAAAAGAAAGGTGTATGGTTAACGAAATAATCAGGTAAAATGAGTTGTATAAAATAAACTATTTTGTAAGACAATGTCTTGTGAAAAATAAGTTGTTTATGTGAAATGTAATATGTCAAATATTGAAATGATTTAAGTAACGCTACGACATGTAATATCATGCAAGCACTTATATATAGGAAGTACCAGCGGCGTATCCACCATGTTTGTATCATATTACACACGCCTCGTTACTCAATTCACTTACCCAAACCAACCACCATTGTAAATTGTTCATGTATAAATCAATTGTCAAGTATTATTGTGTAGACCATATCAAAATGTCTATGTCTAATGTAAATCACTAAATGTGTATATTAATGTCAATATGTTTATGTTTAATGTAAATCATGAATTATGTATCCATAACTATCATGTATGGCAAGTGAAATACATCAACTAAACCATAGGTAAAGTGCACAAAAACAGGGTATCGAATTAAACATAGTTTAAATCAAAGTTATGTTTTGTGGAACAAATGCATGCTATACTGATACAAACATTTATGCGGTATTGTGAAATGCATACATCCAAGCCTTGTGACTGTGGTGATAGACCTTTAAACAAATTAAAGGTTTATCTGTGTTGTGTTTATCGAATTCGGTCATTCCTTCCATCCAAACATACCTAGGATGTCAGGAACGGGAGTTGTCAATTCCTATGGTACCACTACCTACTAACGAATGGCATAGCTAATGTTAATGAATGTATTTTTGTCCCATTTAAACAAACCAAATGTCATACCAAAATGTAAGCATGTGAAAACAATGCACTAAGTATGTAATCAAATTAACATACATAGCGTGAAATGTAATGTAAAACAATGTACTAAGTATGCACACAATGGACATACATAGCATGAAATGTAAGGTAAATCATGTACTATAAATGTACTAATAATGAACATAACAAGTAAATAATGTGAAAACATGGAAAGCATGAAAGTAACAAGTAGGCACATGTGGTCCACCCCAAAACAGTTTGAAAACAGTAAAAGAGGGGTCCATGTACTCACTTGAGATTGCTTAGTAGTCCTTGAGTAACAACCAAACAATGCTAGAGATCTTGGAAATTAAACGGCACCTAATATAGGTAACTACATTAATAAACCGGACCTAAATCGGAAGATCGGATAGAATGAGGGCTCGTAAACCAAATGAGTATGAGAACTCATGTAATATGGTTTAACAAGGCCTACATACTAAATGAAACTTAACCTAAGTGCTTACGACCCATTACGACCCGTTTAGGTAGCTTATGCTACTTTAACGCGTCGTTCGCGTGAAACGCGTTCGGAACGCCTAACTAGTCCTATGATAAGTAAAATATGCCTTAACATGTCTAATATTGTTGCCAAAACAGTTTAGATATCAAAAGTTATGTTACATATGCTTAATAGGAATTTTGGCGTCAAAGGGGTATTTTTGTAATTTACCTAAGGCATATAAACTACTTATCATACAACTAACTAAACGTCGTGACCATAAGGTATAACCTCGGAAGGTTATTCCCTATATACTATGGTCACCGAATGTGTTTGGTCAGATCCTAATGATCGACCAAACGGGTCGGGTTCGAAAGTGTAAGCGATTGTTTAGATCGCTTACCTTACGACCCTATATAAGCACAAAACTAAAAGTGACGAGCTAAGCATGTTGAAACATGCTTACCTAAGTTTAGAAAACAGGTTTGGTATCAAAACAAAAGGTTTTGATACCCAAGAGTAGTTTGGTTACAAAATACGCGATAACACGCATTTTGGCCGAAACTACGACTCGTCACTGAGCCTAGATAACGTGGTAATCAGTAGGTATAGTCACTAGGGACTATAACCATCTTGATTACGCTCACGTTATGAAGTTCATACAAACTTCGCATTGACCATAAACTGGTCAACGCAGAAAGTCAAACAAAGTTTGACTTTAACGCTAAAACAATAAAAGAACGAAGGAACACTTACAAAGGGTCCCCGAAAGCTTTGATTTCCAAATATTTCTCAGGTATGAAGTGATAAAACACCCCAACCTAGAGAAAAATCAGATTTCAAGTGGGTTTTGAGTTGTGAATCAAGGGATATTTATAGGATTTGGACCTCCGTTAGGATCGTTCCTCGAATACCGTGCTTTGATCTTGTCCCTACACTTGTTGGTAACCTCATGTGCATCACATTGGCCCCCCATAAGCAGGAAATGACAAGTGTGGGTGAGTTTTGGGAGGTTAGTAGCTGTAAACAGCTGTTAAAACTGATTAATCTGATCTGGGAGGCTGACACGGGCCGCGTAAAGGATCACCCAGGGCTTACGCGGGCCGCCTGGTGGTCCTGATCAGAAACAAACTTTGCAAAGTGACAGTTTTGGTCCCTGTTGTGTTTTAAGGCCATTTCTGTTGGTGCATTACATCTGTCGACTTCGTCTTATATCGAGTCTCGGACTGAAAGTTTGAAGAGTGCCTGCTAGTTTGAAGGCTGCTAGTTTGAAGGACCTGCTAGTTTGAAGGGTGTCAAGTTTGAATGTGTCGTGACCGTTTGAAGGGTGGCATGTCACCTTCAAACGGGAGGGTCCTAGTCTATAAATAGGCTTCAAACTTTCACCATTGGTAACTTTCCGGCTAGAGCAACGAAGTGCTGCCGAAGTGTTGTCAGGTTGTAAAACGTTATAAAATTAATCATACAACAGTTTTAAGCGTGAATCTTGCGGAATTGAACTCTACACGTCTGTTTCCGCCTTTCGTTTAGAGATAAACTCTTCTGAACGACTCATTCGGGTCTGAAATCGATCCTACAAGTGGTATCAGAGCTCAGGAGGAAGAGTTCATACCAATTCAGCCATAAATTCTGTTTTTCTACACCTTCTTTCAAAATTTAAGAATTTTTCACGGTTAAAATTGGATCAATTTTTCACAGAATGTGTAAAAGTGCATTTTAACAAACCCTTGAAAATTTCAGTTCAAAACTCGAAGTAAAAATGGTAAAAATGACTTGAAAACTGCATCCAGTTTGAACGAAGCTTGTTCCTTCCCGTTTGAGGAATGCATCCCGTTTGAACTGACGTTTGAAACTGTCCATCCCGTTTGAAATCAGCCATCCAGTTTGAGGTTGTTGTTTGAAACTGGCCCATCCTGTTTGAAACTGCCACCTTACTGTTTGAAATTGACTGCTACTGTTTGAAACTGGTCTGACCGTTTGAAAGTTACACCCTACAGTTTGAACCTGGCCTGACTGTTTGAAAGTTACACCCTACAGTTTGAAGGTGACTGACAGTTTGAACAAGGTGCCCGTTTGAAAGTGGTTCTGTTGTTCACGTGATACGTGTATTAATCTGATTAATTGTCTGACATTTACATTGAATATATACATGTGATTTAGTAACCCAATGATGTTGCATGTGATAAAGTCAGAAGATAAATGTGATAAAGTCAGAATTGCATGTGGTCATGAGAGAGTTGTCGTCCATTTGTTTGATAAGATTTGCATATGATATATATTAAATGATCATGTGACATTGTTTTTTAGCGGCCCAAGATACAAACAATATGGTCATATCTGTTGTCGGATAAGTGAAGTTTGTTGGTCCAATGGGTATTGAGTAAGTCTCACAGTTGTCGGCTTAGATGGTAATTGGGTTTGTCAGTTCAACAATTCGACCCAAATCATTGTTAGTGCAGCCCACTTCATACTTGAAACAATTTAATAGTGATAAAACGGCCCAGTAATATCAATTTTGTCAGCCAAATCATAGTAATATCAAGGTTTGTCAGTTTGCACGTGATAGAGATTTGTATTGTGTGTCAAAGACCAATAAATCGGTGTGTCAAAGGTCCAAGTCTCATGGTTTGATCATTCAAAGATTCATCCGGTCGTTTGAAAGTCCATCAGTTCGCACGTAGTGAGTTAGGTCGTTTGAAATTGATCCGGGTCATAGCAGTCTGCACAGTCTGTCAACTCTCAGTCCGCTCAGAATAGTTATCAGTTCAAGTACCAGTTTTATCTGTTTAATTAATAAGTCGTTAAATTGATTGTGTTTTGTTTGTCTGTTTGTTGTCAGGTGATTAAGGTGGTTTCACGAGGTGAACCAGTTCGTTTGAAAGCTAGTTTGAGAAATTCTTCGATATCGAATCATGAGTGAAGATTTTTACAACGCTTTTGCTACAACCCCGACTAGTCCATCCGAAATTACTAAGAACATGAACATGGAGAATGAAACCGGAACAATGCAAAAACCCCAGAAACTTATGGGAATTGAAGATTATCACGGATGGAAGAAACGGTTTGAGAATTGGGTTCAGGCGAATCATCTAAAAGCTTGGGAGAGCATCGAAACTGAATATGAGAGGCCAAAGAATTCAGCGGGAGTCGATAAAATAATTTCAGAGTTCACGGAGCAAGAAAGAGAGAGTTACAAAGGAGAAAAGATGATGATCAATTTGTTACAAAAAGCTGTTAAAGAAGATATATTTGTGTTGCTTCAACATGATGAAAACGCTTATTCTATTTGGGAAGCTCTTAAAACAAAATTCAAAGGAAGTACTGAGATGCTTCAAAGTAAAGCAGCATTGCTGAAAAAGGAGTTTGAACTATTTGCGTGCATGCCTGGTGAAAGAACAAAGAGTCTTATTGAAAGATATTGTCATCTTGTACGCACCATGTCACAATTGAAGATTACAAAAACTCCAGCAGAATGGGTTGAAAAGCTTGCTGACGTGTTACCGCAAAAGGAATGGAGTACATATCTGATGATATTAAAGAATTCCGGACAGTTTAAAAGGTTATCGATTGCACAGTTTATAGAAAAGTTGGAGGCACAGGATCTGGAGCAGCAGAAAATTGCTAGAATGAATAGTTCAACTCATCAACAGGATATTAAATTGTACTATAAAGGAAATGTTCAAATTGCTGAAGCCAGTCCAAAGATACAAACAGCATTTAGTGCTGGAAATCAGTCTACACTAAGCAGTCAAGGATCAGTCAACACTAGTGGGTTCTCAACGGTAAATCCTCCAAGTGTTCAAAGTGCATCTGCTGGAAATGGGCATTCGATTCAGTGTAATGTAGCTTTACATCTTCAAAATGGTCAAAATTATTCTAAAGAAGTTGTAAAGCATCATATGGGATTATTGGTCACTGCATTAGAGTCTTATGAAGGGTTGATTGCTGGAAGAATTGGCAATCCAATGCTCACAAAAGAAGATTATGATCAGATTGATGCAGAGGAGCTGGAACTAATGGATATTAAATGGGCATTGGCGAGCGTTTTGAGGAGAGCAGAAAAGTTTAGATTGATTACAGGAAGAAATGACTTCTTGGATGCAAACCTTTCTAATCAAGGATTTGAAAAATCTAAAGTTGTCTGTTTTCGTTGCAGGGAGAAAGGCCACTTTAAAAGAGAATGCAAGAATCTGGAACCGAGAGGAGCAAAGGAGTCATCTGGGAAAGATGATTATTATAGGAAAACCATTTATCAGCAAATCACTCATCAACCGCATCAACAAAAAGAAGCTTAAACGGCACATGGAAGAATGATTGAAGATGCAAACAAGAAGGCTTACTATGGCATCATGGATCAAGATGACGAGAAAGTAGCTGATGGTTTTAGCTGGGACAAGTACATTCCAGCTAATCCTAATGTTAAAGCTTTTATTGCTCAGATTGTGTAAAAGCCAGAGTTGATGAAAGAGTGGATGGATGTGATGTCGGATAATGAGGAGAGTCAAGATGGAAAATCTGTTTCTTCTGAAAGCAGTGATGATGATGAAGAAGTTGAACAGATAAACATTGGAAAATCCCATTTATTTTCTGACAATTTTGAATTTTATTTTGCAGAAAAATTGAAGAAACTGAAAGAAAGGAAAGCTGCAAAAGATTTAAAAGAAGTCAAAGTGATTGAAAAGATTGTGGAAGTTGAAAAGATAGTTGAAGTTGAGAAGATTGTTGAAGTCACAAAACCCTGTCTTACATGTTTAGAGTCTTGTAAACAATGTATAGAGAAAGATGAGAGGTTTAGTGAGTTAGAAAAGTTGAAAGAAAAGTTGTTGTTTGATGTAAAAAATTTGAAACAGTCATATGATGTATTGAACAGAACTGTGAATAGTCTGGAAAAGACTAACTCTGAAAGAGAGAAAGCTTTGAAGATGTTGAATGCTACTATGATGACAAAGCAAAAAGAGATCAACTTGTACATAGAAGAATGTGCAAAGTGGAAGAAAGAGTTGGATAGTGAAGCAACTGAGAACGAAAGAATCAGAAGATTGTTGCAAAGTTACAAAGGTTGTGACTACATAATTGATAGAATTTATCCAACAGTTGAAGGATTTGAAGCGTTTAAAGGTGAAGAAACAAAGCCAAAGAAGAAAAAGGATACTGGTAAGAAACAGGGTGTATGTTATAATAAGTGTCCGCCTCCGATTTGGGAAGGGTACTCATCTAGGAAACCTAATGAGGAAGAACTAAAACAGGCGGTCAATATTAAGTTAGAATCCGAGATAACCGATGTTTTACCGGACAATATTGATGTCACGTTCACAGCGTCCGACACATATCATGAGTCTGAATTGATAAAAAAAGTGGTTGATCAGATGTTGGATAAGGATGAGGAGTCAGAGTCAAAGTCAGAATTCGAAAGTTCATGTCAGTCAGTCAGGAGTTCGAGTTCGTCCGAAAAGAGTTCAAAGTTGTCGGGAAAACGGGTTTACAGTAAAGAGTTTTTGTTGTCAAAATCTAATTTGAATGATGAAACATTTGAAGTTGTGTATACTTTGAATGATTCTGACAAATTATATTTTGATAAAGAGTTTCCAATAAGAAGTGTTCGTTTTGACATGATCAAAAAGGTTTTCAAAATGGCAGAAATTAATATTTCTGATATAAAAGATTTAAATCTTACTGGAAAATCTAAAAATTACACTTCAAGAGTTCAACAACGTTTGAACAAGAAAAAGGGTTACAATTCTGGTTCTGGTTTTCAAAAGAAACCAAATCACAATCGTAGCTACAAAAAGAAAGGACTTGGTTTTATTCCACCTGAAAACTATAAAAATGAAAAATATGTTCGAGATTTTAAATCAAAAATGACATATGTTGCAGGAGCTAGCCATGAAGAAGAAGCAAAGAGCTCATTCTGGAAACAGTCAAACCAAGAGTTTCTTGCTGAAAAAATGAAGAATGGAGCTTATCAAAGGAAAGAAACAAGAACCTGTTACAGATGCAATGAAGTTGGTCATATTGCATGGAATTGCCCAAAAGCAACCAATACAAAACAGGGAGTTTCTGGAAAACTGAAAGAAGTTGTTGTTGATAAAACCGAATCACCACCAGAAAAATTTAAAGTGTTTAAAAACTCTACATATGAAGTTGGTGAGTGTTCGAAAAGGTTTTACAATAAGAGAGGAAACCTTGACAACCAAGCTTGGGTTGTTAAGAAATCAGAGGTAAAATCTGGCGATGAATCTGATTCCACAAAATCAGAGGAGCCACAGTTTGATGAGAGTGATGAAAACTCAGTTCCTTCAATGGATGATGAGAACTTTCCACCATTGAGGACTGAAAATTTGAAAAGGAAAACTGGAAAGTCTGAAATCTCAAATCAGGGTTATTCTGAGAAGGATAACTTTGATGTTGAGAAAGCGTTTAATGGGAAAGTTAAAAAGATTTTCGGAAAAATGGTTGATGGAAAGGTGAAAGGGGTAAAGGAGTTTTATGCTAAAAAGAAAGCAACTTACACCCCAACTGCTTCTGAATTGAAAACACCCAAGGCTGGTCAGGCTTGGGTGGACATTTTCTTTGCTTGAAAAACCTAACTTGCCGGAGATCCCAAGTTTGTAATCGCGGATCAGGAATCGGCATTTTTCTTAGTAATTGATTGTACAATTGAATCTTAAAATGTTGTTAAAATTTACAGATTGAGGAATTGCCGGAGCTTCCAGGTTGGTAAGTGTGAAGCAGGAATCGGCATCTTGATTGGTAAAATGGTTTGTGTAGAGATTTTATTCTTACATGTGGTTATATGATTTGGATATTTTTACAAGTGGTAAAAGGTTGGATCTTACAAGTGATTAGTCAAGGTCATTAGTTTGAACTTGATGTAATCCTCATACAAGTGATTAAATGGACAATATGATGAACCAAATCCCTAACCTACAAAGTGGTAAAATTAACAAAACTTATTTTCCGGAAAAATCATTTTGGTTAAAACAAACTTAAGTGTTTTGAAATCATAATGAGAAAATAGTTTTGTGATAGGGGGAGTTCTGATTGTTTATGCCAAGTGGATGTCGATTTGAAGCGATTTGATATCAGTTGTCATTTACTTGTATAGTTTGTTTTCAAATTTCCTTTAATGTGTTTGCCTTTTAGGGGGAGTAAAAATTTCAGAAAATCCAAAAACATTTGAAAATTTGAAAAAGACAAAAACATGATAAAATTCAAAAATGAGTTTTGTTGTATAAAAGAGGAAATGATAGTACATCAGTGGACTATCACGACATGCTAAAGAAATGTAAAGTTAAAAATGTGATAAACGGTGTCACTGATGATGTGCCAGTAGGTTTTTGCACATTTAGTAGATTGTGACGAGATATAAACGTAAATTTCAAACTTGCTTATATCGTGGGGAAACATCTCTCGGGTATATGGGTAACCCCTGAAATCTCGTTTGAAAGATTCCTTTTTCTGATATACTAGGTCTTTATACTCAGTGATATCTGGGGTATTATTCCTGGACTTCTGCTGAATGGAAGTTCTGACCTAGTCCTCGAATAATACTTTCCGCAATGCTTGAAACATAGCATCACCCTCAGCATATATGATAAGACAATAAAATTGCTTAGCAATGCTGTTGTAAAAAAAAAAGATCCTCTAAAGGGGACACACCCAAAAGTTGAGTCATGATCTCTCTGCTGAACGGTAGTTCTGACCTGAGCTCTCATGATTCTTCATAATTTATTAACCCCTACAGATATCATTTGTGTCATAATTACCTGTAAGACTGAATATCGAGATTTGGATACGGGAGTATATTCTGAGGTGGGACACGCGATTGAGTTTAAGTTTCTAAGACATTAATTCGTATCTCGAAACAATTGAACTTTGTGTGAAAATTTAAGTAGATCAGTATACTGACAATCTAAGTGAATCGTTTAGAACTTAAAATGATTAAAGCTTAACGGTGTTGGTGATTTGTCTCATAAACTGATATGATCCTCTTGCACAAACTCACAAAAATATTGTATGTAAATATTTCTTTACTGCATTTCTTAATATCTCAAAATCCAAACAGATTTTCAGTGTGTTTTAGTAAAATTTTTGAAAAATTCAAAAAGATTTTTGACAACTGATTTTGGAGAGCTGATTTTCAAAATTCCGAGTGCTAAACATGACGAACATGTTTGGGAAAGTTTTTGTTTTAAGATGTTTAACATGAAAATGATATTTCTGCAAGTGGTTCATCAGAGGTTATAAATGTTAAATCATTTTAAAATATGCTCTACAAGTGGTTATCAGAAAATTTATTTCTGGGTTAAGAATGTGCAGGTGTAGCCAGGTTTCGATCTTAAATCAGATGATAGAGAGACAGGTTCCGATAACTGTGGACTATGTGATTTCAACAAGCCAGACTGCGATCCCAGCATATTGAAAGGGGGAGTCTGAAGACATCCAGGTAGAGATTGATCGTGAGGAGTCTGTTGATGCTGAAGAGAAAAAGGAGATAAAGATTTGAGGATTCTTACAACGTCAGATACTTCAAAGAGTTTGAGAGGACTGATAAAGACTGAAGATGCGAAGACTCGACACTTAAGAGTCGTCAACATCTGAGGGGGAGTCTGTTGGTGCATTACATCTGTCGACTTCGTCTTATATCGAGTCTCGGACTGAAAGTTTGAAGAGTGCCTGCTAGTTTGAAGGCTGCTAGTTTGAACGCTGCTAGTTTGAACGCTGCTAGTTTGAAGGACCTGCTAGTTTGAAGAGTGTCAAGTTTGAATGTGTCGTGACCGTTTGAAGGGTGGCATGTCACCTTCAAACGGGAGGGTCCTAGTCTATAAATAGGCTTCAAACTTTCACCATTGGTAACTTTCTGGCTAGAGTAACGAAGTGCTGCCGAAGTGTTGTCAGGTTGTAAAACGTTATAAAATCAATCATACAACAGTTTTAAGCGTGAATCTTGCTGAATTGAACTCTACACGTCTGTTTCCGCCTTTCGTTTAGAGATAAACTCTTCTGAACGACTCATTCGGGTCTGAAATCGATCCTACAATTTCCGACATGTTTAAGGCCCGTTAAGCCAACGTTAAGGCCCTAAAATGATGCCTAAACATTTTGGACATGAAACATGCTCAACAATATACCGGATGTTGGTTCGTTTGATCGTACGATCGCGATGTTCGCTTAATTACGACGAAATACGCATAAGCGCGAAAAACGATCCAAATTGCGTGACGAATGGATTTTTTCTCATGCCAAACACTAAAATAAAATATTTTAGTGCTTACATAAATTTTTGGATGTCCGGATGTATTCAGAACATAAGTTATGCGCAAAAATGCAAACTTGTGCACTTTTTGACGCTTTTAGTCCCTGAATGACCCAAAAGTTTATTTTAGCACACCGAACCCCTTAAAGCCTATTTCTAAGCTATGTAAAGGATATTTATGGTATGTTTAACTTATGGTCATGTTTCGGAATGTCTGTTACAGTTCAAATTGGCATACTTTTGCAGTTTGTCAAATTTAGTCCCTGTAGGCGAATTAACTTGTTTTAGCCATACCAAAGCCTTTAAAACTTATTTCTAAGTTATGTAAAGGTTATTTAAGGTATGTTAAGTATATGATGATGTTCCAGAGTATTTTTCGCATTAAACTGATTACGTTTACGCACCAGTTTGTGTATAACTCTCAAGAAAGCGATATAGAGTTTGAAATTGAACAAAAGTCAAAACATGAAAAAATGTAAAACATAACCAAACAAACATTGGGATCAAATAACTTTGTTTTATTGATAATTGGACTGTTCACAATGATTACAAGCACAGATGTTACAGTCTCCCCTACTTGTGGAAATTTCGTCCCGAAATTTATTTAGAGGAAACTCGTGGGAATAGATGTGGATACTTCGCCTTCATCTGATCTTTGACCAATGGAATGCGCTTGTGTTTGAGCCACTTGACTTCACGTTCCATGATTTCCACTGGCTTCTCAACAAATTTCAGTGTTTTATCAACACGAATTTCGTCAAGTGGTACGTGGAGGTTCTCATCAGCTAAACACTTCTTGAGATTGGACACGTGAAAGGTTGGATGAACATTTCCATGTTCAGGAGGTAACTCAAGTCTGTAGGCTACCTTACCGATTCTTTCGATGATCTTGAATGGTCCAACGTATCTAGCAAGTTTTCCTTTCTTTCCAAATCTGATCACACCCTTCCAAGGTGAGACCTTAAGTAATACGTGATCACCGACTTGAAATTCCATGGGCTTGCGCTTTGGGTCCGCGTAACTCTTTTGACGGCTTCTAGCTGCCTGAAGGTTATCACGAACTTTCTTAACCTTATCAATTGTCTCTAAAATGAGGGCAGGTCCAGTAAGCTAAGCCTCACCGATCTCATTCCAGCAGACTGGTGAACGACACTTTCGACCATAGAGAGCCTCGAAAGGAGCCATGTTGATGCTGGAGTGATAACTGTTGTTGTAGGAGAATTCAATCAACGGAAGATGTGAATCCCAACTACCACCAAAATCGATCACACAAGCTCTAAGCATATCCTCCAGAGTCTGGATTGTTCTTTCAGATTGACCATCCGTTTGCGGATGATAAGCTGTGCTCAGATTAAGTTGGGTCCCCATAGCAGATTGCATGGTTCTCCAAAAATGAGAAGTGAAGCGAGCATCTCTGTCAGAAATGATGTTCAAAGGAACACCATGTCGAGCTACAATTTCATCCACATAGATTTTAGCAAGTTTGTCAGCAGAAAAATCCTCACGGATTGGCAAGAAATGTGCTGACTTAGTAAGACGATCAACAACTACCCAGATGGCATCATGACCTTTCTTTATGCGCGGAAGTTTGGTAATAAGATCCATAGTAAGGTTTTCCCATTTCCAAACTGGGATCTCTGGTTGCACCAATAAACCAGAAGGACCCTGATGTTCAGCCTTAACCTTTAGACAAGTAAGGCATTTTGATACATATAAGGCAATATCTTTCTTCATACCAGGCCACCAATACTGAATACGAAGATCCTTATACATCTTATCGGAGCCAGGATGAACAGAATAACGAGACTTATGGGCTTCATCCATAAGCAAGGTGCGAAGGTTATCCTGGCTTGGGACCCACAAACGGTCCATGAAGTAATACGATCCATTGCCCTTCAGTTCCAGATCAGGTGTTATGTGATAGGGAAATTCCTTATCCATCAAACCTTGTGAAACACAAGTGTGTTGAGCCTGAGAAATGCGGGCTTAGATATCGGATCGAGCTTGAATATCAGATTGAACACAAACATAATGAAGCTTAGTACGTTCCTTACGACTCAAAGCATCAGCTACGACATTCGCCTTACCAGGATGGTAGCGAATTTCGCAGTTATAGTCGTTTAGAAACTCAACCCAATGTCGTTGCCTCATGTTGAGTTCTTTCTGATTGAAGATATGCTGAAGACTTTTGTGGTCCGTGAAAACCACACATTTTGTACCGTACAAATAGTGTCTCCAGATCTTAAGAGCGAAGACAACTGCACCTAACTCAAGATCATGAGTGGTGTAGTTTTTCTCATGTATCTTCAACTGCCTCGATGCATATGCTATGATTTTGTTCCTTTGCATCAGAACACAGCCAAGACCCAATTTAGATGCATCGCAATAAACGACGAAATCATCATTGCCCTCTGGCAAAGTCAGAACAGGCGCGTCACAAAGCTTCCGCTTTAAATATTGAAAGGCTTCCTCTTGTTTGAATCCACAATCAAAGGGCTTGTTCTTCTGAGTTAGAGCAGTTAGAGGAACTGCAATCTTTGAGAAGTTTTCAATGAAGCGGCGGTAATAACCCGCAAGTCCAAGAAAAGAACGAACTTCAGTAGGAGTAGTAGGTGTATCCCAATCCTTAATCGCACTGATCTTGGAGGGATCTACATGAATACCTTGTTCGTTGACAATATGTCCTAAGAATTGAACTTCTTTAAGCCAGAATTCACACTTGGAGAATTTGGCGAAAAGTTGCTCTTCCTTTAGGAGTTCCAGAGTAAGACGAAGATGTTGCTCGTGATCAGCTCACGTCTTAGAGTATATCAAGATGTCATCAATAAAAACAATGACGAACTGATCCAAATAAGGCTTGCAGACCCTATTCATTAAGTCCATGAAAACAACAGGAGCATTAGTCAAACCAAATGGCATGACTGTGAACTCATAATGCCCATATTGAGTGCGGAACGCTGTCTTGGGAATATCTTCTTCATGCACACGAACTTAATGATATCCAGATCGCAGATCAATCTTTGAAAAATAAGAAGCGCCCTGTAACTGATCAAAGAGATCATCGATGCGAGGTAGGGGATATCGATATTTGATGGTAAGCTTGTTAAGCTCACGATAATCGATACACATCCTAAAAGATCCATCCTTCTTCTTGACAAAAAGAACGGGAGCGCCCCAAGGTGAAAAGCTAGGACGGATAAAACCTTTGTCAGAGAGCTCCTGAAGCTGCTTAGACAACTCTTGCATCTCAGACGGTGCAAGACGATATGGAGCTCTGGCAATGGGGTTTGCACCAGGTACGAGATCAATACGGAACTCGACTTGGCGTGCTGGAGGTAGACCAAGTAACTCTTCAGGGAATACTTCAGAATAATCCCGAACAACAGGAATATCTTGAATAGATTTACCTTTGCCCTTATCTGCTACAACATGTGCCAAAAAGGTCACATAGTTCTTTCGTAGATACTTCCGAGCTTTAAAACAAAACATGAGTTTGAGACCACCAGCAGGTTTCTCACCACGAACCTGTAGGATCTCGCCTGTCGAAAGCGGCACACGAACAATCTTCTCGAAACAAACTACCTCTGCGTGATGCTTGGCTAACCAATCCATACCCACTATAACGTCGAAGCTTCCAAGTTGCATAGGCGTGAGGTCAATAGGAAAAAGATGGTCGTTAAGGTTCAACTGGCAGTTGCAAAGAACAGAATCAAGAACAATGGGTTCACCACTAGCGACTTCTACTGTCAAAGGCTTACCTAGTTTCGTTCTAGACACACGAAGAAAAGGCTCAAAAGATAATGACACAAAACTCTTATCGGTACCCGAATCAAAAAGAACATATGCAGGCTGGTTATTAATAAAGAACGTACCATTCACCACTTCATTGTCTGCTTGTGCCTCTTGTGCATTCATGTTGAAGACTCGCCCTCGAGCCTGAGCCTGATTCTGATTTGGGTTTGCGTTCACCTATCTTGGACATTGATTACGGTAGTGGGTCAGATCCCCACAGTTGTAACAAGAACCTGGCGGGTAGTGTGGTCGTGCAGCTTGACCTTGTTGCTGAGCAGGAGGCTGAGCAACTCGTTGAGCCGGGTTCTGAACTGCCTGATTCTGAGCAAAACGACAAACATCAGCAAGATGACCTGACTTCCCACAGTTTGTACAGAAACGACACTGAAGTTTCGGCTGATGGTGACTGTTGCATCTATTGCACAAAGGTGCATTTCCTGCATAACGTTTCTTCCCTGGAGGCTGTGCGGGTTGGTTGGGAGCTGCCTGGTTAACTTGGGCAGTGACAGCAAAATTTTGGGAAGCCTTACGCTTCCTTGACCCTTTCGAAGAACCAGATTCCTTTCCCTTCTTGTTTTGACCTTTCTTGCTATCTTCTTTGTCAGACGCCTGTTTCTTACCCTTATCACCCCTTTTGTGCAGCTTTCCCTTTCCAACCTGCGACTCAGTCAATGTCGCTGCTAACTCGATCGCCTGATGGAGTGTGGTAGGGTTACTACCAGTAATGATGTCTTGTACTGAGTCAGGTAGGCCATCGATGTACCTTTCAATAGCCTTGTCGAGTGGGGTAACCATTGCTGGGCATAGCAAACTCAACTCCTCAAACCTATCTGTATACGCCCTGTGCTCGCCACTGTCTTATTTCAGATCATCAAACTCCCTTTCTAGGGCTCGCAGCTCATGACGAGGACAAAACTCCCTCATCATAAGAGCTCTAAGTTCAGCCCAAGTCTGTGCTAAAGCAACTTCTGCACCCCGGTCTCTCATAACCCCGTTCCACCACGTAAGAGCCCTCTTCTGAAACACACTCGAAGAAAACTCGACCTTGCGATTTTCAGGACACTGAACGTGACGGAAAGTATTCTCAATGCTCTCGAACCATTGTAGGATCCCAGTTGCTCCTTCAGTACCACTAAACTTGAGTGGCTTAGCCGAATAGAAACTCTTGAAATTGCACGGAGCATGATTGTTGTTGTTGGCTTGGTACATTTGAGCAATAAAATTTGGGAAAGTAGCAGCCATTTGCTGCGCGATGATTTCTGCCCAGTTGCTCCTTCAGTACCACTAAACTTGAGTCGCTATCTGATGGTCGCGTCGAGGAGGCATTCTAAAAGAGGAAACATGAAAGGAAATGAGTGAGATGATTGGGTGAAAAGAATGAGATGAAACAAAATCAACAAAAGAAAGGGTGGTGGTCATTTGTTCGTTACCATAAGGCAAACAAACGACACATTGTGACTAATCAAAGTAAATGGGTCAAAAATAATGTATCGCGAAGACATGCTTGCCTATAAGTGAACACTCACCCCAAGAGTTCCCAGGTAAGAGTGACTGGTCCGATTATGTGGATTTGTACGAACACTCTAGCCTTAGACAGAAAACCCAGGGTACAGGCATTCACTCTTCTAGTTTGCACGTGTTCACACTATTTAAACCCCAAAACCTTGACGAGATTTTGAAAATTCAAAGGGGTTCAAAACCATATAACAGAGGGTTCAAAACCTTACAATAGAGGGTTCAAAACCTAGTAATCCATCATCCAAAAACAGATGATTAATTTTCAAAGCGGGTTCGAACTTGATGTTCCCGTTGTGGTTATCACCTAAGGATAGGTGAAGTGCATGTTTTAAGATCTAAACACAAGATAACTTGTGTTGGGGTCCTAGAAAGTTATAGTCTAGGTCAAAGCATTACTAATAACCTAATTCCCTATAACCATTGGCTCTGATACCAACTCTTCTATCACACCCCGACCACGTAAAACATCAAATCGTGGCGGAAACGTCGGGGAGTGTTGTAACAGAATTATTGTTTCACAACCATGGCATACAAAGTTATATTTTATTTATCAAACAAGAGTGTTACGTTGTCTCAACACAGGAAATAAAGAGTTCAGAACATAATTAAACTAGATCTATCTTTATTTTTAAGTCTCTAAGGCACAGGTCCGCCCTAGTGTCACGATCATCATCCTAAGCAACAGCTCCTGAAAACACATGTGAAAATAGGTACGTCAGCATAAAAATGCCTTTGAGATACATAGGTTTAGTGAAAATAGGATTCATGACTTGGGTTTTAAAAGATAGGTTTAATAAAAATTAGTCATGAATCTTGTTAAGTGTTTTCTTTTATAAATCGTATGAAAACTTGATAAGAAATCAGATTATATAAAAGAAAGGTGTATGGTTAACGAAATAATCAGGTAAAATGAGTTGTATAAAATAAACTATTTTGTAAGACAATGTCTTGTGAAAAATAAGTTGTTTATGTGAAATGTAATATGTCAAATATTGAAATGATTTAAGTAACGCTACGACATGTAATATCATGCAAGCACTTATATATTGGAAGTACCAGCGGCGTATCCACCATGTTTGTATCATATTACACACGCCTCGTTACTCAATTCACTTACCCAAACCAACCACCATTGTAAATTGTTCATGTATAAATCAATTGTCAAGTATTATTGTGTAGACCATATCAAAATGTCTATGTCTAATGTAAATCACTAAATGTGTATATTAATGTCAAAATGTTTATGTTTAATGTAAATCATGAATTATGTATCCATAACTATCATGTATGGCAAGTGAAATACATCAACTAAACCATAGGTAAAGTGCACAAAAACAGGGTATCGAATTAAACATAGTTTAAATCAAAGTTATGTTTTGTGGAACAAATGTATGCTATACTGATACAAACATTTATGCGGTATTGTGAAATGCATACATCCAAGCCTTGTGACTGTGGTGATAGACCTTTAAACAAATTAAAGGTTTATTTGTGTTGTGTTTATCGAATTCGGTCATTCCTTCCATCCAAACATACCTAGGATGTCAGGAACGGGAGTTGTCAATTCCTATGGTACCTCTACCTACTAACGAATGGCGTAGCTAATGTTAATGAATGTATTTTTGTCCCATTTAAACAAACCAAATGCTATACCAAAATGTAAGCATGTGAAAACAATGCACTATGTAATAAATGAACATACATAGCGTGAAATGTAATGTAAAACAATGTACTAAGTATGCACACAATGGACATACATAGCATGAAATATAAGTTAAATCATGTACTATAAATGTACTAATGAACATAACAAGTAAATAATGTGAAAACATGGAAAGCATGAAAGTAACAAGTAGGCACATGTGTTCCACCCCAAAACAGTTTGAAAACAGTAAAAGAGGGGTCTATGTACTCACTTGAGATTGCTTAGTAGTCCTTGAGTAACAACCAAACAATGCTAGAGATCACGGAAATCAAACGACACCTAATATAGGTAACTACATTAATAAACCGGACCTAAATCGGAAGATCGGATAGAATGAGGGCTCGTAAACCAAATGAGTATGAGAACTCATGTAATATGGTTTAACAAGGCCTACATACTAAATGAAACCTAACCTAAGTGCTTACGACCCATTACGACCCGTTTAGGTAGCTTATGCTACTTTAACGCGTCGTTCGCGTGAAACGCGTTCGAAACGCCTAACTAGTCCTATGATAAGTAAAATATGCCTTAACATGTCTAATATTGTTGCCAAAACAGTTTAGTTATCAAAAGTTATGTTACATATGCTTAATAGGAATTTTGGCGTCAAAGGGGTATTTTGGTAATTTACCTAAGGCATATAAACTACTTATCATACAACTAACTAAACGTCGTGACCATAATGTATAACCTCGGAAGGTTATTCCCTATATACTATGGTCACCTAATATGTTTGGTCAGATCCTAATGATCGACCAAACGGGTCGGGTTCGAAAGTGTAAGTGATTGTTTAGATCGCTTACCTTACGACCCTATATAAGCACAAAACTAAAAGTGACGAGCTAAGCATGTTGAAACATGCTTAACTAAGTTTAGAAAATAGGTTTGGTATCAAAACAAACGGTTTTTATACCCAAGAGTAGTTTGGTTACAAAATACGTGATAACACGCATTTTGGCCGAAACTACGACTCGTCACTGAGCCTAGATAACGTGGTAATCAGTAGGTATAGTCACTAGGGACTATAACCATCGTGATTACGCTCACGTTATGAAGTTCATACGAACTTCGCATTGACCATAAACTGGTCAACGCAAAAAGTCAAACAAAGTTTGACTTTAACGCTAAAAAAATAAAAGAACGAAGGAACGCTTACAAAGGGTCCCCGAAAGCTTTGATTTCCAAATATTTCTCAGGTATGAAGTGATAAAATACCCTAACTTAGAGAAAAATCAGATTTCAAGTGAGTTTTGAGTTGTGAATCAAGGGGAATTTATAGGATTTGGACCACCGTTAGGATCGTTCCTCGAATACCGTGCTTTGATCTTGTCCCTACACTTGTTGGTAACCTCATGTGCATCACATTGGCCCCCCATAAGCAGGAAATGACAAGTGTGGGTGAGTTTTGGGTGGTTAACAGCTGTAAACAGCTGTTAAAACTGATTAATCTGATCTGGGAGGCTGACACGGGCCGCGTAATGGATCACCCAGGGCTTACGCGGGCCGCCTGGTGGTCCTGATCAGAAACAAACTTTGCAAAGTGACAGTTTAGGTCCCTGTTGTGTTTTAAGGCCATTTCCGACATGTTTAAGGCCCGTTAAGCCAACGTTAAGGCCCTAAATTGATGCCTACACATTGTGTACATGAAACATGCTCAACAATATGCCGGATGTTGGTTCGTTTGGTCGTACGATCGCGATGTTCGCTTAATTACGACGAAATACGCATAAGCGCGAAAAACGATCCAAATTGCGTGACGAATGGATTTTTTCTCATGCCAAACACTAAAATAAAATATTTTAGTGCTTACATAAATTTTGGATGTCCGGATGTATTCAGAACGTAAGTTATGCGCGAAAATGCAAACTTGTGCCCTTTTTGACGCTTTTAGTCCCTGAATGACCCAAAAGTTTATTTTGGCACACCGAACCCCTTAAAGCCTATTTCTAAGCTATGTAAAGGATATTTATGGTATGTTTAACTTATGGTCATGTTCCGGAATGTCTGTTACAGTTCAAATTGGCATACTTTCGCAGTTTGTCAAATTTAGTCCATGTAGGCGAATTAACTTGTTTTAGCCATACCAAAGCCTTTAAAACTTATTTCTAAGTTATGTAAAGGTTATTTAAGGTATGTTAAGTATATGATGATGTTCCGGAGTATTTTTCGCATTAAACTGATTACGTTTACGAACAAGTTTGCGTATAACTCTCTAGAAAGCGATATAGAGTTTGAAATTGAACAAAAGTCAAAACATGAAAAAATGTAAAACATAACCAAACAAACATTGGGATCAAATAACTTTGTTTTATTGATAATTGGACTATTCACAATGATTACAAGCACAGATGTTACAGAATCTTAGATGATAACTTGCTATGATTATGCTCAAAATTGTGAAATTTATGAATGTTTGTTCATAGGTTATATGGGTTTTACATGGTAGGATGAACACAAGAATTGTGACCATCAAAAGTAGTAATTCTTGAGTTCTATATGATGATTTTGATGATATATGCATTCTTGACATGAGGGAATAGAAATGTGTAATAATGTTTGGTGAAAATAGCAAGTTATAAACTTGATTTTTATTATGTAAAAATTAGACCCGTTAGGTGTTTGTTAAAATGCCTAAGTGAGGAATTAAGTATTAAAATCGGATGAAAACGCATGATTGATTATTATGAGAAATTATGCGTTTAAAATTGTAAAAAGGGTTCTAAAACGGTTGTGAATTGAACTCTTTAGGCAAGCAGTCCGGATCGTCAAGTGGACAAGCCGGAGGGGATACACGCTTGAAAGGGGCGCTCTAAAGGTACGTGACTTTGGTCCCGTTACATTACGAATAAAAATTTGGTTTTTAGCTTGTCAATGGTGTCATATCGTAGTATAAGCGTTTGAAATGTCATTGAAGTGGCGAAGTCCATTCGACACTCAAACGGGTCAAAATATTGGTTAGATATAATTTTGGCTTGACATAAAGTGAGGATTTTCACTTGTCAAGCAAACGGGTCAAAACTATGTCCTTAAATCGATCTTGTGTATAAAAACTCGAAAGCTTATTATTGCGCTAATGCTAGATAGCGATTTAGCGAAGAATGGTTATGCTAAGCTAGGTCTATGAATCCGTGTTATTGGGTCGAATGGTAGAAACTAGTTGCATGAATTGCATAAAGTGGCAATGCTTAAATTCGTAGAAATTAAGCATGAAATTCAAATATGAGCGTAAAGCCATGTAATGGTATGGATACGCCTGAATTTCCAAGCCCGGGGAATGGGTAAATAAGATTAGAATACCAAAGAATGGATTGGCAAACAAATTGCACATATAGCTAATGGGTCGAATTATCGAAACAAGGATTTGGTGGACCATATGTTCATAATCCGGGTTTGGTAAGGTGAAGTTCACATGGTTAGATCCGTAATTTTAATACGGACATATAGGAAAAAGAATCGGCTAAAACGGATATGTAAATAAAAAGTTATGCTAGTTTAAAGTTTGGATTTTTAGAAAATTCGGAGCTGGGAAATTATGTAGGTCCAGAAACTGGACCTGCTGGAAAACGTACTCCCCCGCACCACGCGAAGGGGTCACATAGTTCTGGCGCGACACGCGGGGCCGCCCGCAGCACGCGAAAGTCTGGATTGAGTCTGGCACGTGGCGCGACAGACTTAAAATCAGAATTTTTATATTTTAGTTATGTATTTGTTATTGGGGCTTGTCTAGGCTCGTTTTAACATTGTCAAAACTAATGATTGATGTGGTTTTGACCTCAGGTGATGCTCATTTCATTTCGGATGCCGATCAAGCATGAAATCAAGAACCGAACACCACATTTTGTAGCTTCCGCGTTATCTAATCATGTTTAGACGATGATGTTTTGTAAATACTACTAATGTGGAATGTTTGTTTTAAAAAAAAACTAGATAGTTAGTTATCTTAATACTCTATGACAATGTACCACTTAGCTATTAACTAAGTTTTCAAGTTTTTGTTAATTACGCATTTTGTTTTTGAATAGTGCGTATTTCATATTAATCTATTAAATAAATTAGACGAGTGTTACAAGTTGGTAATCAGAGCTCAAGGTTGTTAACAAAGTGTGTTTGGTTCAAGCTTGATCAAGCATCCGGTAAGAGCTTATTATTTTAGTAGACTTATTAAATGTAGAAGGGAAGTATGAATTGACGTGCACAGGAAGAGTGTGTTAACACACTCAAACCCGGAAAGTGCACTAACTAAGAACGGTTAAAACAAGTTATGAACTTGACCAAACCGAAGCAAATAAACCATATGTTATAAATGAAATGTTTAATGGTTGGTGTAAACATTTCAGTTTTAAAGATAACGGATAAAGGTAATGATGATGCGGGGCCGATAGTCACCGAGCAAATGAAGGAAGTGATTACCGAGGAAGTAGTTAAGGCAATCGAAAATAGCCTATCCGGTTTTATTGATAAGATCCAAAACATGGTACTTTCGGTAGTTGATGAGAGAATCAAGAAGTTGGAGGATAGTACCAACATAGCTAAGGAAAAATCTGGAGAGCGCAAGGGCTGCTCATACAAGGAATTTATGGCATGTAAACCACCACTTTATAATGGAGAGGTAGATCCAATAATATGCCAACGATGGCTAAGCGATATTGAGGGGGTGTTTAAGAGAACCCACTGCGACACGAACAACTTCGTAGCTTATGGTACGGGTCAGCTTAGAGGTCAAGCAAAGGATTGATGGGATAACAAGAAAAAGGAAATCGGAAGCGAAGCTGCTAGGGCAATGACCTGGGACGAGTTTAAGGTGCCATTCCTTAAACACCACAGTCCCAAGGCAGTTATCAATCGAATCAAGGAAGAATTCATTTAGCTTAGGCAGAAAGGTGAATCTATCGATAAGATCATGGGGATCTTTCTCGACAAACTGAGATTTTGTGATGAGTTGGTGACATCCGAAGAACAGAAAGTGTATTATTACTATAATATGCTAAGTGCAGAGTATCGGGAGTTTATGACTCCCTCAAAATATGAAACTCTCACTGAAATCATTAATACTGCTCGTGAAAGGGAGATAGAGCTGAAGAAACAAATAGAGAGAGGTGAAAGAAGGGCACAAGTTATTAATCCAAGCCCTGCGAAAAAGGCGCGTACGACTGAGTCGTCAAAGAAACAGGAAGGAAAGAGCGGGTTGCCGAGCTGCAAGGTATGCGGGAAAGGGCACAAGGGTGAGTGCCGGTTTAAAGATAAACCGTGTCCTATATGTGGGAAGATAGGGCACACGGCTGCATTATGCCCGGGGAAAGTGTCGGTGTCTTATAAATGCTACCAGCCAGGTCACAAGAAATCTGAGTGCCCAGAGCTAGTCGGGAAAAAGGATGGCAAGGATTCACAAACAGAGACTCTAAAACCAAAGGCCAGATCCTTCCAGTTAACCGCAGCGGAGGCAAAGGTGGAACCCGATGTGGACTCAGGTATATTCGCCATAAATTCAATTCCCGCACATGTGTTATTTGATACGGGTGCGAATAAATCCTTTATTTCACATGAATTTATTCGACATCCTTCATTTGAACTGACAAAATTACCTATGCCTTTAGAAGTAGAAATAGGTGACAACAAAAGTTTTACTGTATGTGATGTGTGTCAAAACTGTAAGATGAGTATCGACGGTGAAGAATACTCAATATATTTGATCCCAACGTCGATGGGAGAATTCCAAGTAGTGGTCGGGATGGATTGGTTATCCCGACATCACGCGAAGGTCGTGTGTTTCTGCAAGGAGATGAAGTTAACGTCTCCAAGTGGAAAACACATTACCATCTATAGCGAAAAAGAGGGTAATCCCGTTATGTGCACAATGCTAAAAGCTCACAAACTCATGAAGCGTGGATGTAGAGCGTTCATGATTTACGCAAATGAACCCGAGGAGGGATTGCCGAAGATTGAAGACGTACCGGTGGTACGTGAGTATACAGATGTGTTTCCGGAGGATTTACCTGGGGTACCGCCTGAACGGGAGGTAGAATTCGGAATCGAATTGATTCCGAGTGCGAAACCCATAGCCAAAACACCGTATAGGCTCGCGTCATTAGAGCTACAAGAACTAATGTCTCATATTCAAGACCTGCTCAACAAGGGGTTTATTAGACCGAGTGTGTCTCCGTGGGGTGCACCGGTGCTATTCGTGAAAAAGAAAGACGGGAGCATGCGCATGTGTATTGATTACCGGGTGTTAAATAAACTCACGGTGAAAAATCGATACCCGCTCCCAAGAATTGATGATTTATTTGACCAGCTACAAGGCGCGAGTTGGTTCTCAAAGATTGACCTTAGGTCGGGTTATCATCAGTTGAAGGTCAAGGAGGAAGATGTACCGAAGACGACCTTTCGTACACGGTACGGACATTACGAATTCCTTGTGATGTCTTTTGGGTTAACCAATGCACCCGCGGCTTTCATGGACCTCATGAACCGGGTTTGCAAACTAATGTTGGATAAGTCGGTGATAGTGTTCATCGACGACATCCTAGTATATTCGAAGAATGAAGCCAAGCACGCAAGTCATTTACAAGAGGTGTTGGAAACACTAAGAAGAGAGAAATTATACGCAAAATTCTTGAAATGTGCTTTCTGGTTACGAGAAGTGCAATTTCTCGGGCACATTATTAGTGCGAACGGGGTATTGGTAGACCCGTAAAAAATAGAAGCAGTGGCGAGATGGAATCCACCGAAGAATCCTTCGGAAATCAGAAGCTTTTTGGGGCTTGCGGGATATTATAGGAGATTCATACAAGATTTCTCCAAGATTGCCGTGCCGTTAACCAAATTAACTCGTAAAGATGAAAAGTTTATTTGGGACGAAGATCAAGAGAAAGCGTTTCAAACGCTTAAAGAAAAATTGACTCTCGCTACGGTATTGACATTGCCGGATGGAGTTGATGATATGGCAGCTTAATTGGATGCGTCACATTCGGGTCTTGGGTGCGTTCTGATGCAACGAGGCAAGGTTATAGCCTATGCCTCGAGACAACTAAAGACTCATAAAAAGAATTACCCGACACACGACCTCGAGTTGGCGGCATGTCACACCCCGATATTTCCACATATTACCGGTGGGCCCGGCGGGGAGTATCGTGACATAGTTGATATCATCATAGTCAATATACACAATATAATAGCACAGCGAAAGGCTTGGTGAATAAACTATTACAAACCATAATGTCTGAGTGTTCGAGTGTATGAATAATACAGACTGGAATGTAATAAGATCCACAGGCGGATCATAAATGTACAAAGAAACAAAAACAACAGACTTCAGGTATCTATGGATTTGCAAGATCCTCTTATGACACCTAATAGCTCCAGCCTATTACGAGAGGTACTTGTCAATCAGTCTTTATAAAATACGTCAGTTTACACTGGTAAATACAATTAACTGACTCATTTTAAAAACAGTTTAAGAAAATTGATTTAAGTGCACAAAGCACAAACCATTTATAACTTGGGACAATTATTTAAAAATAATCTTGTATACCGTTTTATATGTTTGTCATACAATTGGGACCGGTTGGAAGCCGGTCATGATTAACCGACTCACCACTTATAGAACCCACAAAAGAGTTATCCCCAACATGTGGGTTTATATTTTAGCATTTGCATCTGTCAGGTGTATGCCTACACCCCGTGCATAGGTCGTGGCCATTTTCAAATGAAATGAGCCGAGGATATCCAGGACACGGTCAGATTAACCCCCAACGTCTATGTTATCAAACAAGACAGATTAAAACGGGTTATGCAAATTTATTAATCACAATCCGATTAAATGAATTCATACCCGACCAAGTGGCATTATTATAATACCATATCCCAAGCCCGTATCAGGGAAAATAAGTTAAAAGTATTTACCTTATGCTAGCAGTAAAATCCTAAAGCTTTTCGAAGGCACCTTATACTGGAAGCTATTTAATCTGTATAGAAGGTTTATTAACCTATTAGGATGCTAACGGGTCTTTAATTAAGTCAAGGACTTAGACCGGCTAGCTAGAAGGAAACCTTACGGTTCTAAACGCTAGATTAAGTGGAGACCGGAATAGAATATGGTTTAGACCCGACAAGCTTGGATACTTGTATAATATGGGTAAACTAAACACATTCTGGAAAAAATGAGAATTTAAATGATAAGGTTAAGCCCGTTTCGGCTATTTTACGTAAACTAGTCACGTAAACCGATCCGAACGCATGAACGCGTAATGGGTAACCAAAATAAATTATATACAGGTCTTAATCATTATTATGCTCAAATTATGTTAATACATCAGTAAGATGTTAACATATATGCCCAAAAAGTAATTTAAACCAAAATAAGTCCCATATGGGCATTTTGGTAATTTTAATACCCATAAAGAGTTTAAATATTAAACTGAGTTTCAGGTCTGATTTAATTAGTAAAAATATGTATTTTTATAAGTTATATCAGTAGGGTATTTTATATATGTGAAATTTATCTTATATAACCGAACTATGCACCGTAGGGGCATTTTGGTAATTTCACATAGGCTTTAAAGGTCAAAATACACTTCTGAGTTTAAAAACTTTGGCTTACTATTTAGTTTTATAAATTAGCTTAAAACATCAGTGGGTAATAAGTTTTATATGCCAAAAATAGTTTTGACCCATACTAGGTGCTAAAAACGCTTAAAAGTCGGTTTTAAGGGATATCCAGGTTAAAATAGGAAATCTGAGTTTTTGATCAGTTTATAAAGTTTAAAATATTTTATTTATCATATAAATCAGTAGCAAAAAAGTTTGGTATCAAAATGTTATGTTTAACTCATTTTATGCACAAAAAGGGTAAAACCGACAATTACCGAATTCAAGCTATAATCCTGTGTTATGCTCGGCCTAAAAATAAATAAAAATCTTCAAAATCCCAAAATATTATTTTACATCAGTAGGTAAAAAGTTTGGTATCAAAAATCGGGTTTAGATAGGCTTTATACTAATTACGCCATTTAAATAATAAAAAGCTCCTTAATTACGCTATTGAGCATAACTCCTATTCTAGACCTCAAACTGATGTCAAATTTTCGGGACATGTCTAAATATCAATAGCAAAGGTGTTAGTCCATTCACATTGCTAAAAATCTCAGTTGTGTGTCAAAAGGGCGTTTATGGCATTTTTAAGCATAATTACGATCAAGTGCATATAATTCAAACCACTAGGCACCATGCAATGTAACTCCAGAGGGTTATACTACTAAGTAATGTGTTCCTAATGGAAGCTTAGAACATGGGAGAATTAAGCTTAAACGGGTCAGAACTGAAAGTCAAAGTAAAAGTCAAGCTTTTGAGACTTTCGGTTATAAACTGACCTTAGACTATTAATTGTCGGGTTAGGACTGATAAAACATGTTCTAATATTAATTACCAAGTCATTAGAATGATAAAATATAATTTAGAACTTCTATTTTATTAATTTTAATCATTTTCAAACATTATGTCCCGTTTGACTTTTTGTCAAACTACTTTGACCCGACAATTGACTACTCAAACAAAATAATTAGGAGGTGCCCTTTTAAGGGTTAATCACCTACCTTAATATGGTTCCATAACCACTTTCAATTTGATCAGTGGCTGGTCCATATGTGATTAAAACAAAAGTCAAATCTAATTTACTACAAGTTTGACTTCTAAGTAATTAAGCAAATTAAAACATCTAAGCAAGTAATTAGAAGCTTACTAATGGTCCTAGCTGTCTTTTCTACCCTTGTAAGTCTTCTCCTTACTGATGCAAGCTCCAGAAGCAAGTCCCTTTGAGTTGTTTGCAAATGAGCATATGAATACATGAACTAGTCCTCCTTTTATACTAAAATCCCACTTCATGGATTGATTGCAGCTGTTAAGGAAGGCCCTAGGATCACCCCAGGTGTCCTAGTGGTTTATTATGACCGACTTACAGCCCATAGAATCGATAACATTGAGTTTAAGGCGGTGCAACTGATCAAACCTGCACCTGTCTAAGAAATTCTGCGCTGGGCACTTTTACGCGGCCCGCGTAAGAGTTCTTTAAGTCTTACGCGACCCGCCTGGAACCTGGAAACTGGCAAAACAAGTTTCTGAAATGGCAGAATCAGTCCCTGATCGTTTAAAACCATTTTTAACATGATCTTTGACATATAAGGCCCTTGTAGTCAGTTTGTAGAGGCTCACGGATGAATAAACTAACTTTGTTAGGCTCGGGTTCGTTAAATATCATTATGAATGCAAGTTTCATCAAGTTGACACTTATAGCCCAAAGTCTTGAAAACATGCTTAACGATCTCGAAACCACGTGAAATTTATAACACTTATTCTTGAGAGTATATTTGAATATTTCAAAGCCTTGGTTTCGTTAAAAGGTCACTCAGAGGTCAGAAATGACATGTTGACACGTTTAACCCTTTTAGTTTTATAATCTTCCGATTATTTTCACAAACGGCTTCTTATACCCAATCAATCTCTCGTTTAAGAATATATTCTTCATGTAAGGTCATTCAGAGGCACAAGTTTGGCATGTTGACACTTTTAGTCCCTCCGGACACATAGTTTCACTTTTTGACAACTTTTAGTCCTTCAAAATCAATCTTTCTCATATTTAGAGTTTAGGACACGTGTCTTTACATAATTGGACAGGTTTTTACGTGGTGTTACATGGCAGTAGTATTTTCCTTAAAGATATGGAGGCATTATTTGTATGGGGTAAAATGTACTATCTTTACCGACCATAAAAGTTTGAAATATTTCTTCGACCAGAAGGAATTAAACATGAGGCAAAGGCGGTGGTTAGAAACAGTCAAGGATTTCGATTGTGACATACATTACCATCTCGGGAAGGCTAATGTGGTGGCCGATGCGTTAAGCCGAAAGGTAGACTATACACCAATTCGAGTACGATCGATGCAACTAATTGTGACATCGGGTCTACTTGAACAAATTCGAAAATCCCAAGTTGAAGCAATGAAGAAGGAAAATGTGAAGAAGGAAAGAATAGTTGGCCAATTAAAAGAATTGGCGACCGGTAACCAAGGGTTAAAGGATCGTTTTGGGAGAATATGGGTCCCAAACTCGTGTGGAGTCAAGACGCCTCTACTTGACGAAGCCCATAAATCTCGTTATTCTATCCATCCGGGGGCAACCAAAATGTATAATGACCTAAAGCAAAATTATTGGTGGCCCGGAATGAAAAGAGATGTCGTAAAGTATGTAGAGAAGTGCTTGACCTGTTTACAAGTCAAGGCAGAACACCAAAAGCCATACGGTAAGCTGCAACCGTTGGACGTCCCAGTTTGGAAATGGGAACAAATCACAATGGACTTGCTGACCAAACTACCCAAAACCAGCTGAGGTTTCGATGCTATATGGGTAGTTGTGGATAGATTGACGAAAAATGCTCACTTCATTCCGATTCGAGAGACTTATACATCCGAAAAGATGTCAGAAGTGTATACCAATGAAATAGTGGCACGCCACGGGGTACCGGTATCTATTGTGTCTGACAGAGATACTCGATTTACTTCGAACTTTTGGCACGAATTCCAAGAACAAATGGGAACTAAATTGTTCATTTGCACCGCGTACCATCCACAAACGGATGGACAAAGTGAAAGAACAATACAGACGTTGGAGGATATGTTACGAGCATGCATTATCGATTTCGGGGGTAGTTGGGATGTCTATCTACCGTTGGTCGAATTTTCATATAATAACAGTTACCACGCAAGCATCGGTATGGCTCCGTACGAGATGCTTTACGGTAGAAAATGCCAAACCCCGGTATGTTGGGGCGAGGTTGGTCCACGCGAGCTTGCACATAAGGATGTAGTCCGGATCACGAATGAGAAGATTGATTTGGTCCGAGCCCATTTGAAAGCGGCTCAGGATCGACAAAAATCTTATGCAGACAAAAGAAGGAGACCGATTGAGTTTCAAGTTGGTGATAAGGTAATGTTAAAGGTATCTCCGTGGAAGGGGATCATTCGATTTAGAAAAAGGGGAAAATTAAGCCCAAGGTTTATTGGGTCATTTAAAATTCTTTAACGAATTGGTAAGGTCGCATACCGTCTTGAATTACCCGAGGAACTGAGTGGAATTCATAGCACATTCCACGTGTCACATCTTCGGAAATTTCTAGCCGACGAAACAGTTTACATCCACTACGATGATATTGAAGTGGATAATAGTCTTAACTACGCGGTAAACCCAATTGCGATTCTGTATCGTAAAGTAAAAAGCTTGAGGAACAAGGTAATTAATCAAGTAAAGGTCAAATGGGAACACAGAAGGGGTTCGGATACCACATGGGAGTCCGAAGAGGAGATGCAACGGCTCTACCCTTCACTATTCGGTACGTACTTTGGTTTCGGGGACGAAACCCTTTTAAGGGGGGGTGGACTTGTAACACCCCGAAAATATAGAACTTTATATTTGAATTATATAATATAAAATAAAAAAGAACAAACTAACTGGGAATAAATAACCCGGTTAGACATGAATCCTGTAGTAACATGAAAGTAAGGTTAAAACACTTAAAGTATGAACTAAAGAAATTATGAGGGGCTAAAAGTGTTAAACCTGAAACTTAACTTATTAAAACAAAAATAAAATACACCAGACACACACAAAGTGTGTGTCTGGTCGATCAAACACAGGGGGCGACACAAGGGTTCCCACAAACCCTAGTTCTTCCAAAATTTCACCAAATTGGGAGCTCAAATCTGTTCTAAATCAAGTTTCAAACACAAATTTGTGATCACCTCGTTGAAGGGATCATAAGGTATGCTTAATTTTGACATTTAACTTCATCTCAAATTCTTAATGATTTGTGAAATAGAAAGGGGAACTTAAAATTGTGATGAATAGATAGAGATTGTCATGGAAACAAGTCTAGGAGTGAATCTTAGATGATAACTTGTGTTATTATGCTCAAAATTATGAAATTTATGAATGTTTGTTCATAGGTTATATGGGTTTTACATGGTAGGATGAACACAAGAATTGTGACCATCAAATGTAGTAATTCTTGAGTTCTATATGATGATTTTGATGATATATGCATGCTTGACATGAGGGAATAGAAATGTGTAATAATGTTTGGCGAAAATAGCAAGTTATAAACTTGATTTTTATTATGTAAAAATTAGACCCGTTAGGTGTTTGTTAAAATACCTAAGTGAGGAATTAAGTATTAAAATCGGATTAAAACGCATGATTGATTCTTATGACAAATTATGCGTTTAAAATTGTAGAAGGGTTCTAAAACGGTTGTGAATTGAACTCTTTAGGCAAGGAGTCCGGATCATCAACTGGACAAGCCGGAGGGGATACGCGCTTGAAAGGGGCGCTCTAAAGGTACGTGACTTTGGTCCTGTTACATTACGAATAAACATTTGGTTTTTAGCTTGTCAATGGTGTCATATCGTAGTATAAGCGTTTGAAGTGTCATTGAAGTGGCGAAGTCCATTCGACACTCAAACGGGTCAAAATATTGGTTAGAAATAGTTTTGGCTTGACATAAAGTGAGGATTTTCACTTGTCAAGCAAACGGGTCAAAACTATGTCCTTAAATCAATCTTGTGTATAAAAACTCGAAAGCTTATTATTGCGCTAGTGCTAGATAGGGATTTAGCAAAGAATGGTTATGCTAAGCTAGGTCTATGAATCTGTGTTATCGGGTCGAATGGTAGAAACTAGTTGCATGAATTGCATAAAGTGGCAATGCTTAAATTCGTAGAAATTAAGCATGAAATTCAAATATGAGCGTAAAGCCATGTAATGGTATGGATACGCCTGAATTTCCAAGCCCGGGGAATGGGTAAATAAGATTAGAATACCAAAGAATGGATTGGCAAACAAATTGCACATATAGCTAATGGGTCGAATTATCGAAACAAGGATTTGGTGGACCATAAGTTCATAATCCGGGTTTGGTAAGGTGAAGTTCACATGGTTAGATCCGTAATTTTAATACGGACATATAGGAAAAAGAATCGGCTAAAACGGATATGTAAATAAAAAGTTATGCTAGTTTAAAGTTTGGATTTTTAGAAAATTCGGAGCAGGGCAATTATGCAGGTCCAGAAACTGGACCTGCTAGAAAACGTACTCCCCCGCGCCACGCGAAGGGGTCACATAGTTCTGGCGCGACACGCGGAGCCGCCCGCGGCACGCGAAAGTCTGGATTGAGTCTGGTACGTGGCGCGACAGACTTAAAATCAGAATTTTTATATTTTAGTTATGTATTTGTTATTGGGGCTTGTCTAGGCTCGTTTTAACATTGTCAAAACTAATGATTGATATGGTTTTGACCTCAGGTGATGCTCATTTCATTTCGGATGCTGATCAAGCTTGAAATCAAGAACCGAACACCACATTTTGTAGCTTCCGCGTTATCTAATCATGTTTAGACGATGATGTTTTGTAAATACTACTAATGTGGAATGTTTGTTTTAAAAAAACTAGATAGTTAGTTATCTTAATACTCTATGACAATGTACCACTTAGCTATTATCTAAGTTTTCAAGTTTTTGTTAATTACGCATTTTGTTTTTAAATAGTGTGTATTTCATATTAATCTATTAAATAAATTAGACGAGTGTTACAGGTTATGTAAGCGTAACTTTATGGAGTTTGGGGATGTGATATCGTTTGATGCTACTTTCAAAACAAATAAGTAAGGGCTACATAAATGCTTTTTAATATTTTCACATGTTTTTTGATTTTGTAAACTAGCAATATCGCATGTTAATATACATTGAAATTTAGGTGTTGAATATATCACATGTTTAACGTCTATTTCGCATGTTTATAATGTCTATTTTCGCATGTTACAATGTGTACTTTGCACGTTACTAAATCTTGAATTATTTTTTATTTTCAGGTATAAGATGGTGTTTGTTCCGTTCACTGGGATTGACAACCATTGTCGAAATGTAACCCTTGGAGCTGGGTTGTTGGCATCGGAGAGCATTGACTCTTATAAATGACTTCTCAATTCATTTGTAAATTCATTTGGACATCAGCCAAAGGTTGTAGTGATGGACCAAGACCCTGTGTGAAACAGGCTATCGAGGGTGTTTTTACTACGAGCAGACACAGATTGTGCATGTGGCATATAATGAAAAAAGTGGCAGATAAGGTATTCTATGCTATATTGTCTTTCATTAGCTTTTTTTACACTAATTATCCGTTACATGCTGATATGAAAACCAGTTATCAGTGTAGGATGGACACGAGTTGTGCAACAATGTTGAGTTTAAAAGGAAGATGTGCGATATTGTATGGACTGATTCCATTGAGCCAGAAGTATTTGAGAGACAGTGGAAGTTGGTAATGATTGAGTACGGTCTTACATAAAATAAATGGATTGATGATATGTTTGTGATGAGATCCATGTGGATTCCGGCTTTTTACCGGCACGAGCCAATGTCTGGACTTATGAGAACAACTTCAAGATCAGAGAGTGAGAACCATTTTTTTTGCCAGGTGGCTAATTCACAACTCACTCTTGTAGAGTCTATGAATCATTTTGACGGTTTAGTGGATGTCCAAAGGTTCAATCATAGAAAGAATGATCATATTTCAAGATATACTGAGCCTGATGATTGGAGCAAAACTACTTTGGAAAAAGATGCTGCTAAGATATACACTAGGTCTACATTCTTCAATCAGCAGGCAGAGATATATGGAACTGTTACTGAATGTCCGCCAATGGACACCAAAATCGAGGGTGCCCAGATAAAGATATTGTTGAAAGACTTTAAAGCTCATGGAGATGGGTTTTTATAGGTAATATATTTTAGAACATGCGATTTTTGAAAACCCCATGCGAATTTAAGGAAAAACATGATTTACATTAAGCGATTTTGAGGAACACATGCGATTTTAAATTATTTTCAAGAAAATGACTTTTTTTAGACATGCGATTTTGTTCACATACACATGCGATTTTAATTTTTTATTTTGCTTTTTTGTTTCTGTATGTGTGTTTCAAGAATCTTGAAGAAGATGTAACTGCACAATGTAGCTGTCTGCGTTTTGAACAGTATGGGCTGCTATGTAAACACATCTATTTTCTTTTCAAGATGTTTGGTGTTAAAGAAATACCAAACAAATATGTAATGAAGAGATGGACAAAAGATGTGGTTCTAAATGAATTAAACTCCACGTTTGATGTAAAGGTGGATGCTAAGGATGAGCAATACAAGGCTAAACATATTGCTCGCGAAATTATGTACACAGGGGAGGATTTAGTTAGCAATTTGATTACCGACCGTGATCAACTTGTTTTAGTCAGGGATCAAATGAAGAAGATTAAAGAAAAAGTTGATCAGAGTCGTATAACCAAGCAGCTTGATCCAAAGTTTGATCAGTTTTCAAAGTTGATTGGTTATCAACAAGCAGTAACTAATGCACGTCCTACTGTTCGTGTGCCAGCTGGTATAAGAAACAAAGGTCGTGGCTCGCATAAAAGGATTAAATCGAAGAAGGTACAAATGATCAGCCGCAAAGGAAAGAGGACAATGACATGTAGTGTATGCAACGAAAAAGGTCATGATATTCAGACTTGTGAGATACTGAAAGGCAAAAAACAAAAGAAGATGAAGGGAGTCCAGATTGAAAAAGATCCCAGCAACAAAGTCAATGAAGTCAAAGACAAAGATGATGAAGAGAAAAATGAGTTCGAATATTACAGTGGAGGGAGTGATGATGGCAGTGAGGAAGATGTTTGGGAAGGAGTTTCAGAGGATGAATATTAATTTTTTTAATTTGTACATGCGATTTTACACGAGAAACATGCGATTTACTATACATCAGGTTTTAGTATACAAACATGCGATTTTAGTATCTAAACATGCGACTTCATATACATCAGTTTATAAGTAGTTTAACATGCGAGTTTATTGTGTTTCCATTTTATGACATGCGATTTGAGTTATCTTGTATTTGGTACAAACATGCAATATATATGTAATTCATTCATGCGATTTATATAATAGTTAACCATCAGATGTTTTCAAAACATGTATACAAAACATAAACATAAACATAAACATAAAGTTATTGTTATTGTTTAACACAACCAAAGACTATAAAATGATAAAGAGAAACCTAGTTACTTGAAGCAAAGATTTTGTCACGTTCTGCTGAGCTGAACTCCATCTTCTTTTTCACTGTAGTCAGAGCATCATTCAGGAAAGAGTAGACTAAGTCATCAGCTCGAGACTGTTCCTTGATGTGCTCCAATGCGGCGTCTCTGACGCTCGATGGTGGTTCTTCAAGTAGTCTCTCCCACATGCCTTGATTTTTCTTGATTTCTACAAGAATCTTCCCTTGCACATCAAGAATCAAGTGAGACGAGTTGATATCGGTGCTTATTTCTGTCAACGTTTGAGTTGACAATAGTTCCTTTATTGCAATTTTCTTTAATTGTTCTGAATCTTCAGATGACATTTGTGTGTGTGTTTTTGTGTTTGGTGTCTTAATATGAAAGGTTGTGATGTCTGGGTATTATACATTAAAATAGTAAATTTATTATGTAGGTAGGGTGGTAAGTTCAGAAGTATTTATGTTAAAAGTGATCATTACAAGTCATATTACAGTCACATCACTATTAAATTCATTTTTTTATGAAATAGTAAATTTATATTTATTTTAATTATCAATTCATAATTTCTTATTGTGCATTTTAATCAACGTGGAAGTAGTTATATGAAATAATCAGCATCAATTTTTTTAAAATTGCATGGGCTCGAAACAGAATTCGCACACCATAACAAACCACAAACAGTATCCCCTTTTTTAAAATCCCATATGTCTCGAAACAGAATTCGCACACTATAACAAACCACGAACAATATCACCTTTTTTAAAATCCCATATGACGTTCCCAGGTTGATAAGTGTGGAACAGGAATCGGCATATTTCTTGAGAAATTCACAGGTTGGTAACTGTGATATTTCGGATCACAAAAGACTAATCAAGGACATTAAGTTGTACTTGATTTATCTTTCCGATAAGTGGATAAAGGTAAACAATGTGATGAAACCCCATGTTTGAGAAAAGACAAACAAAACTTATTTTCCGGAAAAATCATTTTGATTAAAACAAACTTAAGTGTTTTGAAATCACTATGAGAAAATAGTTTGTTGTCAGGGGGAGTTCTGATTGTTAAGCCGAGTGAATGGCGAATTGAAGCGATTTGATATCATTTTGTCACGTTTCTTGTATAGTTTGTTTTCAAATTTTCTCAGAAAATCAAAATTGAAACATATTTTGATTTTAGGGGGAGAAAAATTTTAAAAAAATTAGAAAATTTGAAAATGCCAAAAGCATTGAAAAAGCAAAAATGAGTTTTGTTGTGAAAAAGAGAAAATGATTGGCATTGTGAATCTTGGTGTGGGAGATTAGGTGATAAGGATGTTTATATTAAAAGATTCGAAAATTTTTTATGTAAGAAGAATGAATCAGTGGAGGAGTTGAAAGAAAGGTTTTATGATCTAATCATCAAGTTAGAAAAACATAAGATATATCATTCAAAAGATGAAAGAATCTCAAAATTTGTTGATGCTTTACCTTTGGAATGGGAGAAATTCGTGAATGGACTGAGACGGGATTCTAGTTTATCACGCTTTGATTTAAGAAGTTTCATCAATACAATAACAAATCATAGGAGTCATAAAGATTCAAGAAAAAGGGAGTTATTGGATGAAATAAAAAGAGAATCAGAAAAGATAGATTTGGATGTGATCATTGAAATGAGAAAACGAATCACTGTGTGTCTTGCAGCAAAAAATGTTATGAGATACGATATTAAGAGGGGTTGCTATATTGATGAAAATATGAATCCTATTGATTTTGTTAAAATTTTCTGTGCAGGAATATACAAGATGGAAACAAAGAAAGAAGCTGATAATGGAGAGATGAATGGAAAATGCTTGAAATGCGAAAAATCCGAAGCAGAAAATGTCAATCTCTTGAAAGATGTGGAGAATTTGACATTGGAAAACAAAGCTTTGAAAGACGAGAAGAAAGCTGATGATGAACAGATTTTGGATTTGCGCTTGAACTGCGAAAAACTAAAATCTGAAAATGACAAACTTTTGGATAATGTTGAGAGTTTGTTATTAGAAAACAAAAATTTTAAAGAAAAAGAAAATGTTGTTGAAAATGAAAAATTAAAGATTGAAAAAGTTTTTCAAAGTCAAATAAAGATTTTAGAAGATGAAAAATCTGTTATTTTTTAAAATAATCTTGAAATTAAAGAAAAAGAAAATGTTGTTGAAAATGAAAAATTAAAGATTGAAAAAGTTTTTCAAAGTCAAATAAAGATTTTAGAAGATGAAAAATCTGTTATTTTTGAAAATAATCTTGAAAAACAGATTGAAATAAATTCTCATCTTGATAAAATCATTCGACTTGAGCATGAAGCTGAAGATGCTCGAAAGAAAATTGCTGAGTTAGAGAATAAATTGAAAAGTTTTGTGACTTCTGCACCATATGTGTGTCCAAAACCGATCAATTCTGTTCCAATAAGTGACAATGTCACAAATTTTGACAAAGTCAAATTTGAAGATTGTGATGAAATATCTGATGATGAAAAAGAAAAGAAAAGAAAAATATTTTTAGATTTACAAGAAAAATTTAAAAATACTGTTTTGCAATCTACTGAAACAGGTGAATGTTCTAAACAAAAACCTGTTAAGAAGATTGTAGAACAGAAACAAAAAGATAAAAATTTGAAAGATTTCAAAATTGAAAATAAAAGCTCATCAGATAAGTCATCCAGTCATGATCAAAAATCACAAAAATTTAAAAATGAAAACTCACAAAAAGTTGGTAATATGTGGTGCAGGTTTGACCACAGTTCTCAAATGCCAAATCAAGGATACAGGAGAAGGAAAGATTACCATAAGGCAAATCAATGCTTTGATCTAAGTGTGTGGTATGAAGACGGTATGTGGTATGAAAGTAGTGAAAGGTATGATAACAGAGTGTGTTACACTTGTGGATTTCAAGGACACATTGCTGTTAACTGCCAAAGTCAAAGATTCGAAACAAGAAGATGCTATGAATGCCAAATTAGAGGTCATATTGCCCGAGATTGCCCAATGAGATCAAAAGGAAGATCAAGGGCTGAATCTCAGAAAATGGGAAAGAAGCCAGTCAATGTCAAGCCCCATGAACAGAAGGTTCTAAAACCTAAAGTTCAGGATCAGACAATTCAAGAAAAGAAAGTTAAACTTTCTCAGGGGCAGAAAGACAGACTGCGAAAGAAAAGGAAGAAGGCGAGAGAATATCTCGAGAAAATTTTGTCTTCGGGTCCACCGGACAGATTGAATAAGAGTTCTGATGAATCAACTAACTTGATTGCAAAGTCAAGCAAGACGAATTCATCAGATACAAATCTGAGGACGAAAGAAGAAAAGAAGAAGAAGAAAGTTTGTGGCAATGAATCTGTTTCTTCGGAAACAAAGGAGCCACATGTCGGCGATGAATCTGGCTCATCAAAGTCAGACAAGCCACATTCAGGCAATGAATCTGGTATGGTAAAACCAGAAGAGCCATGTGTTGAGGTAAAAAGTGAGAATTCTGGTCTAACAATGGATGATGCAAATTTTTCATCATTGTTGAACAAGAATTCAAAATCACCCAAGGACCGTCAGGCTTGGGTGAATCTTTTCAAATAGAAAAACCTGACTTGCCGGAGCTTCCTTGATCGTGAAGCATGAATCGGCATCTTTATTGAAATGTTTTGAAATCAACTTGTGGTATGTGCAGGATCTTCCAAGAGCCATTTCAAGATGGATCATGGATAGTGGCGCATCTCGACATATGACAGGAAAAACTGCATTGCTGTATGATGTGAGGAATATCAATGGTGGTTATGTGGGATTTGCAGGTCATGAAGGTGGTAGAATTGTTGGTGAAGGAACGTTATCCAATGGGATTGTGACATTTGAGAGAGTTAACTACATCACTGAGCTGGAGAACAATCTGCTTAGTATCTCGCAGATTTGTGACAATATGTATACTACTCACTTCACTGATAAAGAATGTTTGATTTTGAAACCTGGATTTGTTGTTCCTGAAGAATGGATTATCATGAGGGCACCTAGAGTGAATGATTTATATGTGTTAGATATGAGTGTAGCAACTACAACTACTGGTCAAGCACATTGTTTTGTGTCTAGAGCAACTGAGAAAGAATCAAGATTGTGGCACCGCAAGATGGGGCATATTCACCTAAGGAAGATGAATCACTTGGTGCACAACGATTTGGTTTTGGGTGTTAATATCAAAGGTTTTCATCTGGAAGGGGAGTGCATTAGCTGCATCAAAGGCAAGCAGAAGAAAAAGTCACACCCTACAAAGCAAGTCAATTCAGTTTCGAGACCTCTGGAACGACTTCACATGGATTTGTTTGGTCCGGTGAATGTCAAAAGTATTACAGGAGATTACTACTGTTTGGTTGTTACTGATGATTATTCCAGATTTTCGTGGGTTTCTTTCTTGAAGACGAAAGATGAAACATTTTACAGTTTGATGGGGCTGTTTAGGACGATTGAGAATCTGTACCAAAGGCGTATCAAGAGAATTAGAAGTGATAATGGTACTGAATTCAAGAACAGCAAGATGGAAGAATTTTGTGATGAAAGAGGTATTTTGCATGAGTTTAGTGCTCCGTACACTCCGCAGCAGAATGGAGTCGCAGAATGCAAAAACCAGACACTAATCGAGACGGCTAGAACTATGCTCGCAGATTCAAAGTTACCGATTAATTTTTGGGCTGAAGCTGTTTCTGCCGCATGCTATACGCTCAACAGGGTTCTCACTGTCAAGAAGTTCAACAAAACATGCTTTGAGCTAATCAATAATCGCAAACCAAATTTGAAGTATCTAGAACCGTTTGGGTCACCCTGTACGGTTATAGAGCCTCATGGAAAGTTTGGTCCGAAGAGCATTGAGGGTATTTTTGTTGGTTATGCAAATCCGATGCGACGTGTCTTCGTTCCAACTGAGAAGCGGATTATTGAAGCTGCAAATGTTGAATGTCAAGGTTATACTATGCCGCCACAGAATCCTGGTGATTCATGGCGTTTTCATTATGACAAACTGTGGGATTCGTTTGACATGAGAGAAGAATCAGAGGATGATGAAGATTTCTTTGATGAGTTGGATATTTTGCGTGAATATGAGTCGCAGCTAAGGTTCCCAGCTGAGTATTCGAGGAGACCACAGGAAACTTCAAATGATGATGAAGCAAGTCCAAGTAATGCTAGTGAACATGATGATGTCCAACAGAATGAAGTTGCTCAAGATAATCAGTCGGCTCAGAATGATAATCTAGAAGCTGAAAACATGCCAGTATTTGATCATGGTGATTCAGATTCTGAGGGGGAGCAAATTCAGATTTCAAGTCAAACAAACCAAGTTGGTGAACAAGATGCAGAACAGAATGTTACTAATCTGGAGGGAAATGTAGATGTTCCAAGTGAAGTGATGCCGCGAACTTTTTCATATCATCCAGAGGAGTTGATCATAGGAGAATTGCAGACAGGCGTTCGCACTCGAAATCAGATTGATAAAGGGCTTACATGTTTTTATACAAAAGTTGCTCCTTTGCAAACTGAATTTTCATTAAGTTGTTTTATCTCGCAGGTTGAGCCAAGAACTTACAAAGAGGCGCTTACTGAAGACTCTTGGATCAATGCAATGCAGGAGGAACTTAGTCAATTCGAAAAATTGGGAGTGTGGAAGTTAGTTGATTTGCCGGATGGTCAGAGAAAGATTAACACCAAGTGGGTGTTCAAGTGATAGAGGGACGATAGAGGAGTTGTTATAAGAAATAAAGCTCGACTCGTTGTTCAGGGATTTAGTCAACAGGAGGGGATTGATTTTACCGAAGTCTATGCTCCTGTAGCACGACTAGAGGCAATCAGAATTTTCCTAGCATTTGCGTCTTGGAAGAACTTCAAAGTTTATCAGTTGGATGTAAAATCGGCGTTTCTTTATGGGAAGGTTAAAGAGGAGGTTTATGTCGGTCAGCCACTGGGCTTCACCGATCCAATCCACAAAAACAAGGTTTACTTATTGGACAAAGCGCTGTATGGTTTACACCAGGCCCCGAGAGCTTGGTACGAGACTTTGTCTCAACACCTACTAGCCAACAAGTTCATTCGTGGAAAAGTGGATGCCACTCTCTTCACTAAAGAGGTCGATGGTCATCTTCTGATAGTTCAGATTTATGTGGACGATATAATCTTTGGGTCGACAAATGAAAATCTATGTAAAGATTTTGAATCAGTGATGAAGCAAAAGTTTGAAATGTCATAAATGGGGGAGATGAAATTCTTTCTGGGTTTACAAGTTGAACAACTTCCTGAGGGAATTTTCATTCATCAGTCAAAGTATGTTCATAATATTCTAGAGAAATTTGGGATGTCAAGTTCTACTCCAGCTGCTACCCCACTTGCAACAAATCATGGGATTCACCCAGATCTCACCGGAGACAGGGCTGATGAAACGTTTTACCGTTCCATGATAGGTTCTTTAATGTACCTAACTGCTTCACGTCCTGATATCATGTACCCAACGTGCCTCGCAGCAAGATTTCAGTCTAACCCGAGAGCATCGCATATGATCATTGTGAAGAGGATATTGCGCTACCAGAAAGGAACTCTTTCATTGGGGTTATGGTATCCTAGGAAAGGCGAATTTATGCTCGAAGGGTATTCCGATTCGGATTTCGGATGCTGCAAAGTCAATTCAAAATCAACAACTGTAGGATGCCAGTTCTTTGGTCCTAGATTGGTTACCTGGCAGTGTAAGAAACAAACGTCTGTGGCGTTATCTACATGTGAAGCGGAGTATGTTTCTGCTAGCAGTTGCTGCTCTCAGATCTTGTGGATACAGCAACAGATGAGCGACTACGGTTTGCAGTTTCTTAACACACCTCTTTTTGTTGATAATGAGGCCGCTATAAATATAACAAAGAATCCAGCACATCACGCTAAAACTAAACACATAGAAATTCGTCATCACTTTATTCGTGATTGTTTTGAGAAAAAGTTGATACGAATTGAGAAAATCCACACTGACAAACAGAAAGCTGATTTACATACCAAAGCTTTTGATAAAAATCGGTTTAAATATTTGTTAAAATTGAACGGTATGAAGCTTCTTTCGGTGGTGGATGGAATTGTGGGCGTTGATGAGAGTACTGTTGCGGATGAAGACGAGAAACAATCTGCAATGGTTTGTCGAATTTTTACTTGTTTTGGTATTTAGGGGGAGTAGATATTTGTATATAGTTTATATTTTCAGAAAATACAAAAACAGTAAAAAATGCAAAAATACAAAAACATGATAAAATCTGAAAAAGAGCTTGTGTATATAGGGAAAATGATAGTACATCGGCTAGACGATTACAGTATGCTAAATATTTGTAAAGTATAAATGAGTTAAACAGTCTCACTGATGATGTGTCGATAGGTTTTCGCACATTTAGTAGATTTATTCGGGATATAAATCTAAATTCAAACTTGTGAATTTCGTGGGGAACACTACTTGGATATATAGGTAACCCCTGAAATCTCGTTTGAAAGGTCTCATAATCTGATATACTAGGTCTTTATACTCAATGATGTCTGGGGTATTATTCCGGGACTCCTGCTGAAAGGTGGTTCTGACCTAGTCCTTGGATAATGCTTTCTGCAATGCTTGAAACATAGCATTAAACCCTCAGCATGCCGATGAAACAATTAAATTGATAGTCGCTGCTGTTGTAAGCAAAAAGATCCTCTAAAGGGGACATACCGTAAAGTCGAAGCTGATATCTCTCTGCGTATACGGAAGTATCGACCTGAGATCCCTCGGCCCTCGCATACCTAATTTATATACAGATATCATTGTAGTATACTCACCTGTAAGACTGATTATTGGGATTCTGGATACGGGAGTATATTCAATAGGTGGGACACATGAATGAGCTAAGTTCATAATTCATCTAAATCGTATCCTGAGTAAATTGAAATTTGTGTGGGAATTTAAGATGGATCAGTATATCGACAATCGAGGTGAATTGTTTAAGTCTGAGTATGAAATGAAGCTTAACGGTACTTGTGATTTGTCTGAAAAGCTGATATGATTCCCTGACACGCTCGCAAAAATTTGTTTGTAAATAGTTTACTTTGTTTACTTTCTGCAATTTAAGTTTTCTGTATTTCATTTCTTAGTTTAGAACACTTTGATAAAATCCAAAAAGATTTTATTTCTGCTTTATTTTCTGACAAACCAAAGTGGAGAGTTGATTGTTGGATTCTCAGATGATTGAAGCAGATGCAGGAGATTCTGGACTGAAGAATGAGGAGAGCTTATCTTTGATGAAGTTTGAATTGTTTGGAAAGTCAAAACAAGTTCATTAATTTGATACTTGTTATTTTCAGAAAATGTTTGAAAATGTTTTTAAAATCAGTATTGATTCGTCAAAAGATCAACCAAGGTCATTAATTTGGACTTGGTAGATTAATCAAGTGATCAGGGTCATTAACTTGGACCTGAATACTTGAGTGGATTATTAAAACTGATTGAGTTTGTGATTTAATGTTGAAAAAATAGAATTGTAATGTTTATTGGTTGAGTAACAGGATTGGACTTCATTATTCCCAACGGAAGCTAATTGTCAAAGCTTGAACCAGATATCTCAGATTCTAGCATATCGAGAGGGGGAGTCTGTGAAAGGGGGAGTCTGGATCAACAGTCAAAGGGGAGATTGAAGTTTAAAGTTTGAAGATAAAGATTGAAGAGAGTTTTTACAATGTTTGAAGAATGAAAAAGACAAAGACTTGAAGCCAAAGACTTCATCAACATCCAAGGGGGAGTCTGTTGGTGCACTAAATGTCTGCTGATTACGTCATAATCAAGTCTTGTGTCTAGATAGGTTGAATGTACACACAACAGGATCAAAATTAGGGTTTTTACATGTTTATCTAGTAGATTTCGCTTGAAAGGGTTTATGTGTGTTTCAAGCTAAATCAACATAGGAGATTTAGCTTGAAATGGTTCAAGCGAAATCAACAACAGGAGATTTAGCTTGAAATGGGTTCAAGCGAAATCAACAGGACTATATATAGGTGATGTGTGTGTCATTTGTAGGGGACTTGGTCATTGTGTGTGAGACGAAGTGCTGCCGGTTTTGTATCAGAATACATTGTAAAAGCACGAAAATCAATCAGAAAAGAAAGATTAAAAGGAAACTAGCTGTTATGACTTTGTTTACGTTGATTCCGCCTTCGTACTCAAAGATGAACTGCCTTAACTGATGTTTCAAGGTCGTAGAACGGTCCAACAAAATCAACAACCTTTCTTCGTTTTCAACTGTTTTTCGCATGTTCAAAATGCATTTCGCATGGCCTACCAAACCTTTTCTTTGAAAACAGTGAATTCGCATATTATAATGATCATCCTATATCATTTTCTTCGATCGATTGTCGATCGATGTTATTGTAGTTCAGAACTTCCATATCACCAACTATGAAATCGCAGTAGGGAGAAGTAGGTTTGTGAATAAAAATCTTACGTTGTTGTATTTGATTAAGGGTTCGATTTTTGATTAAGGGTTCGATTATGAATATAAGATTTGAATCTCTGTCAATTATAGAGATTACGATATGTTAATGACGATTTTAAACTTTTCTATAAGATTTGAATATATTAATACGATTAATTTAATGATTTAAATTAGTTTGATGGACTGAAGATCCTACGGCTGTGGATGTCACGTACGTAATGTAGGATAAGTGGTATTATATATATATATATAGGATAGAGATCCGTTAGGAACCACCCCTTATTGCGAGAACCGTGAGAACCAATGTGAACACAACCAAAAATACATAAAAATAGCTAAAAACACACAATTTTTTTTTTTTAATATTTTTAATAAAAAAATCGCTACTTTTAGTAGCAAAAAAAAATTATTTTTTTTTCTACTAAAAGTAGCGATTTTAACTTAAAAAATATTTAAAAAAAATTAGATTTTTTTAGATTTTTTTTAGATTTTTTTAGGTTTTTTTGGGGTTTAGTTTTTAGCATTTTAGCTGGGTGGTGGGTGGAGGGGTTTAGGTTTTTGGGGGGTGGGGGAGGGGGTGTAAGTTTTTAGGGTGGGGGGGGGTAGGTTTTTGGGGGAAGGGGGTGGGGGTTAGGTTTTTTTAGCTATTTTAGGTTGTGTTCATATTGGTTCTCGCGGTTCTCGCAATAAAGGTGGTTCTCGCATGAACCCTACCATATATATATATATATATATAGGGTAGGGTAGGGTTCATGCGAGAACCACATTTATTGCGAGAACCACGAGAACCAACGTGAACACAACAAAATAAACCCACTACACCACCAAAAAACTAAAAAAAACTAAAACCCCACCCCCAAAACCTACCCCCTAAGCTAATTGCTAAAAACTAAACCCCTCTCCCCACCTCCCAAAAAAAAAACCTAACCCCTAAACCCCCACCCCACAAATACCTAACACCCCCCCCACCCAAGCTAAATGCTAAAAACTAAACCCCCAACAAATCTTAAAAAATCTAAAAACACACACAAAAATTATTATTTTTTTAATATTTTTTAACTTAAATCGCTGCTTTTAGTAGCCAATTTTTTTTAAAAACGAAAACTAGGTATTTTTCCATTAAAAATTGTGTGTTTTTTTGGATTTTTTTTTGGGTATTTTTGGTTTTGTTCACAATGGTTCTCGCGATTCTCGCAATAAAGGGTGGTTCCTAAATGATCATTCTCCTATATATATATATATATATACACATAGATATAAATATTGGTTATTTTTTATTGTGTTCACATTGGTTTTCGTGGTTATCGCAACAAAGGGTGGTTCCTAAATGATCCTTATATATATATATATATATATATATATATATATATATATATAGTGGGGTTCTAGAGTGAACACTAATGTATTTGAGAACTGAGTGAAAAAATCTTGGCCATTGATTTACACACATGGATGGCTAGGATTTCATCATCAAATTGTAAAATACACTAGTGTATTTCATCATCAAATCCTGGCCATTGATGTGACACCTGTGTCACTGCGACCATCAAACAAATACCAAACCAATGAAATATTGTATTTCCTACTTGGTATTGGTATAAATATGTGTATCTTTTGCACATATCAATTCTTTTTCGATTTCGAGCTCTAAATCACTTTCTGGAAGGTTATACGCGCACTGATGCGTAAATATAACCAGTTTAATGCAACAAACACTCCGGAATAGTGACATATACTTAACATACCTTAAATAAACTTTACATAACTTAGAAATAAGTTTTGAAGGCTTTGGTATGGCAAAATCAAGTTAATTCGCTTACAGGGACTAAATGTGACAAACTGCGAAAGCATGGCGATTCGTACCGTAACAGACATTCCGGAACATGACCATAAGTTAAACATACCATAAATACCCATTACATAGCTTAGAAATAGGCTTTGAGGGGTTCGGTGTGCTAAAATAAACTTTTGGGTCATTCAGGGACTAAAAGCGTCAAAAAGTGCATAAGTTTGCACTTTCGCGCATAACTTACGTTCTGAATACATCCGGACATCCAAAAATTTATGTAAGCACTAAAATATTTTATTTTAGTGTTTGGCATGAGAAAATTCCATTCGTCGCACAATTTGGATTGTTTTTCGCGCTTATGCGCATTCCGTCGTAATTAAGCGAACATCGCGATCGTACGACCAAACGAACCAACACCCGGCATACTTTTGAGCATTTTTCATGTCCACAATGTTTAGGCATCATTTTAGGGCCTTAAAGATGGCTTAACGGGCCATAAACGTGTCGAAATGAGCCTTAAACACCCTCAGGGACCAAAACTGTCATTTCAACAAAGTTGTTTTCTGATCAGGACACCTAGGCGGGGCGCGTAAGACTTGTGTAGGTCTTACACGGGCCGTGAGGCCCTACCAGATCAGATTAATCTGCTTTACAGCCTGTTAACAGCTGTTATGCACTCATAAACCCACTTCCACATGTTGATTCCTGATGGTAGGGGCCAATTTGGGTACCAATGTGTTGCAACAAATGTAGGTATGAGATTGAAGCACGTTATTCGATAAACGATCCTAACGGTGGTCCATTTCCTATAAATACCCAACCCATTCACTTGCAAAACCCACTTGAAATCTGTGTTTTCTCTAAGTTGGGGTGTTTTATCACTTCATACCTGAGAATACTTGGAAGATCAAACTTGCGGGGACCCTTTGTAAGTGTTCTTTCATTCTTTTCATCCGTTTTAGCGTTAAAGTCAAACTTTGTTTGACTTTCTGCATTGACCAGTTTATGGTAAATGCGAAGTTCGTTTGAACTTCATAACGTGAGCGTAATCACGATGGTTATAGTCCCTAGTGACTATACCTACTGATTACCACGTTATCTAGGCTCAGTGACGAGTCGTAGTTTCGGCCAGAATACGTATTCTTGCGTATTTTGTATCCAAACTACTTATGGGTATCAAAACCGTTTGTTTTGATACCAAACTTGTTTTCTAACATAGTTAAGCATGTTTTAACGTGCTTAGCTCGTCACTTTTAGTTTTGTGCTTGTCTAGGGTCGTAAAGGTAAGCGATCTAATCAGTCGCTTATACTTTCGAACCCGACCCGTTTGGTCGATCATTAGGATCCGACCAAACACATTAGGTGACCATAGTTGTATAACCTTCCGAGGTTATACCTTATGGTCACGACGTTTAGTTAATTGTATGATAGGTAGTTTATATGCCTTAGGTAAATTACCAAAATACCCTTTTTACGCCAAAGTTCATTTTAAGCATATGTAACATAACTTTTGACATCTAAAATGATTTGGCAACAATATTAGACATGTTAAGGCATCTTCTACTTGTCATAGGACTAGTTAGGCGGTCCGAACGCGTTTCACGCGAACGACGCGTTGAAGTAGCATAAGCTACCTAAACGGGTCGTAATGGGTCGTAAGCACTTAGGTTAGGTTTCATTTTAGTATGTAGGCTTTGTTAAACCATATTACATGAGTCCCCATACTCATTTGGTTTACGAGCCCTCATTCCATCCGATCCTCCGATTTAGGTCCGGTTTATTAACATAGTTACCTATATTAGGTGCCGTTTGATATCCGTGATCTCTAGCATTGTTTGGTTGTTACTCAAGGACTACTAAGCAATCTCAGGTGAGTACATAGACCCCTCTTTTACTGTTTTCAAACTGTTTTGGGGTGAAACACATGTGCCTACTTGTTACTTTCATGCTTTCCTGTTTTAACATCATATACTTCCTATGTTCATTAGTACATTTATAGTACATGATTTACATTGCATTGCTTCGCTATGTATGTTTACAAAGCATACTTAGTACATTGTTTTACTTTACATTTCTGCTATGTATGTTGGCTGAGCATGCTAGCACATTGATTTACATGACATTTCCTGCTTTGTATGTTTACTTAGCATAGTTAGTACATTGTTTTACATTACATCTAGTTGCATATGCTCATCCAGCATATGGACACATTGTTTTACATCACATCCTGTTGCATATGCTCATCCAGCATATGAACACATCATACTACACTTTGAACCGTTTGTAACTATTTGACTATGTAAACCGTTGTAACCATTTGAATATGTGAACTGTTTGAAACTGTTGAACCGTGTGAACCATATTTGACCATACATAAACATCTCTACAATTGTTAAACAAAACATTATTGGTGGTTTATTTGGTAAGTGATTTAAGTAACGAGGCGACGTGTAACACGATAAAATCATGGTGGATACGCCGCTGGTACTTCCTATATATAAGTGCTTTTATGGTGTTACATATCGTAGCGTTATTTAAACCATTTCAGTTTAGACATATTACATCTACAATACAATCTTCACATAAACATCGTCTTACAAATGACTTAACTTATACAAACTCATTTTTACTTGGTTATTCATTTAACCATACATTTTTCTTTTATATACATATATATCATTTGATTTATCCATTTCTTTTCAAATGATTTACGAAAGGAACCACTCAACAAGATTCATGGCTACATTTTATTTAACAGTTTCTTTAAACTCAAGTCATGAATCCTATTTTCACAAAACCTATGTATCTCACAGGCATTTTTATGCTGACGTACCTATTTTCACATGTGTTTTCAGGACCTGTTGCATAGGATGACCGAGACACACTTAGGCGGACCTGTGCCTTAGTGACTTAAAACGAAGCAAGAACTAGTTAATTTATGTTATGTACCCTTTGTTTCTTGTTTAAGACAATGTAACTCTTTTGTTTGACAAATAAAAATATAACTTTAATTGCCATGGTTATGAAACAATTAATTCTGTTACAACACTCCCCGATATTTCCGCCACGTTTTGTTGTTCTACGTGGTCGGGGTGTGACAATTGATCTACACACATGTATGACCAAGATTAGTTCGCTCAGTTCGCAAACTACACTAGTGTTCACTCTTGAACCTAATCCTATATATATATATATATATATAGAGAGAGAGAGAGAGAGAGAGTGTGTGTGGGGATCCTACGGAAAGTGTGTTTTTCCTAGAAAGTTTAGGAAGCGAGCTGGGCCATCCAATGGGTGTGTTTAATGGTTGAAATCATCTTGGTGGCATTTTGGTAATATGTGTTTCTTAAAAATAGGATTATTTAATTAATCAGGGGTAGATATGTCATTTAGCTTGCTTTAAATATCGAAATAATTGTCATTCCATAACCACCCCAGATTTCTTGCGTTTAGTCATAAAATAATACCGTTGCCTATCTTTAGGCAGCAACCACAACGAGAACATCAATTCCGAATCCGCTTTGAAAATTAATCATCTGTTCTTGGATGATTGATTACTAGGTTTTGAACTCTCCGTTGTAAGGTTTTGAACCCTCTGTTATATGGTTTTGAACCCCTTTTGAGTTTTCAAAATCCCGTCAAAAGTTATGGGTCCTAAATAGTGTGAACACGTGCAAACTAGAAGAGTGAATGCCTGTACCCTGGGTTTTTTGTCTAAGGCTAGAGTGTTCGTACAAATCCACATAATCGGACCAGTCACTCTTACCTGGGAACTCTTGGGGTGAGTGTCCACTTATAGGCGAGCATGTCTTCGCGATACATTATGAGGACCTACTTGCTTTGATTCAGCCTTTGTGTGTCGTTTGTTTGCTTTGTGGTTCAAACAAATGACCATCACCCATGATTTTGGTCGGTAGTTATAATATCCTATTCTTACCTGATGCCATTTCATTTGTTTTCTCTTTTATTTTTCCCCCTTTTTAGAATGCCTCCTCGACGCGACAATCCGATAGCGAATGCCGAACTGGCAGAAATCATCGCGCAGCAAATGGCTGCTGCTTTCCCAAATCTCATTGCTCAATGGAACCAAGCCAACAACAGCAATCATACTCCATGCAATTTCAACAGTTTCAATTCGGCTAAGCCACTCAAGTTTAGTGGTTCGGAAGGAGGAACTGGGCTCCTACAGTGGTTCGAGAGCACCGAGAGTACATTTCGTCACGTTCAGTGTCCTGATAATCTCAAGGTCGAGTTTGCTTCCAGCGTGTTTCTGAAGAGGGCTCTTACATGGTGGAACGGGGTGATGAGAGACCGTGGTGCCGAGGTTGCTTTAGCACAGACTTGGGCCGAGCTTAGGGCTCTTATGATGAAGGAATTCTGTCCTCGTCATGAGCTAAGGGCTCTAGAGAGGGAATTTGATGATCTTAAGCAAGATAGCGGTGAGCATCGAGCCTACACGGACCGTTATGAGGAGTTAAGTCTGTTATGCCCAAACATGGTCACGCCTTTGGGTCAGCATGTAATAAAAAGGGAATTATAGGATTTCGTTTATGAACTGAGTTTTAGGGCAAATAATGATGTTAAACGGATCCGTGTTTGAATTACGGACACGTAAGAAACAGAATCGAGTAAAAAGGACTAGTAGAACTATAGATATGAAGTTTTAAAGTTAGTATTTTAAAAAAAAGGTTAGAGCTGGGCAACTGCAGCAACCAGAAACGAGCAGTCTGTAAAAAAAGGGACGTCGCGCTGCGCAACACCCAACAAGCATCGTAGTCGTGTTATGCGACAGCAGTCGCGGCCCGCGAGGACCCCTAATGCTGGCAATTTTTTTATTTCGTTTGTTATGGATACGGGACTTGTTTTAAACTGTTTTTAAAACCTCGTAATCAACGTTTAAGGAAAATTTTGATGTTAAGAAAGATGAGGGAAAGTATATATGTGTGTGAAAGGATGAAAAGGTAAATCGTTGCGATCAAAGATTTTGATCTACACGATATGATATAATCGTCAATGACGATAAGGCATGAAGTATGAATTGTAAATTGAATGTAATATGCTAACATGAGTTCAAATACGGTGAAGAGGTGTATGAAAAGAAAATCTAATGAATGAGATAAATTTTTTATGTAGATGGCAGATAATGTAAACGTGAATGATGATATAGCGGCACAAAATGAAGCAATAAACGAAAGAATTGTGGAAGAAGTAGGAAGGGCAATAGAGGCTAGTATTCCTCGGCTAGCTCAAGAAGTCGAAAGTCAAGTGTTGGGGATAGTCAACACATTAGTGACGTCCAAAGTTGAAGAGCTAAAGGAAATGATCAATGAACTGCAAACGAAGAAAAGCACTCGAAGGTGCACATATAAGGAATTTATGGCATGTAACCCCTTGCCATATAAAGGGAAATTGATCCGATAGCCTGTCAAAGATGGATTTCAAGCATTGAGGCCGTGTTTATGAGAAGTAGATGCGAAGTGGAGGACCAAGTAATGTTTGCTACGGGTCTCCTACAACTCCAAGCAAAGGATTGGTGGGACGCGTATTCGAAAGAATTGGGGGATGATAAAGTACAAACATTAATGTGGCAAGAGTTCAAGGAACCATTTCTGAAGTATCATTGCCTACAATTCGTGATTGATAATATTCAAGAAGACTTCTTACGTCTTCGACAAAAGGATGAGACGATTGACGAGATAACGAATAAGTTTCTTGACAAGGTGAAGTTTTGTGGGGAGATAGTGGGGACCGAGAGGATGAAGGTTTTACGTTATCATGCTATGTTAAAGGCCGAATATCGTGAGTTCATAAATCCCTCTAAGTGTGAAACGTTGAATGAGTTAATTGACTGGGCAAGAGATAGGGAGATTGAGTTAAGAAGGCAGGTTGAACGGGGAGAGAAAAGGGTGGCGGAGAAGCCTACCAACTCAAACCCATCGAAAAAGGCAAGATATCAGGATCAAAACAAGAAAGGGAAGACAGGTAGTGGAATCCCGACTTGCAAGACATGCGGGAAACATCATTCAGGTGAATGTTTGTTGGGAAAGAAAGGGTGTTACAAATGTGGGCAAGAGGGACATCCGTATTATAAGTGCCCCGAAAATTCAAAAGTGTGCTATAATTGTCATCAAACAGGGCACATTAAAGCAGAATGTCCGAAACTCCAACAAGGGACAAAGAAAGATGGAAATAAGGATGAGCCTTCCAAGGCTCGTTGAAGGATGTTCCAGTTAACCTCGGATGAAGCTAAAACTAGCCCGGATGTGGTTTCAGATATGTTCTTGGTAAATTCGATACCTACAAACGTCTTATTTGTTTTCGGGGCTAGTAGATCATTTATTTCGAATGAATTATTATTTCATCCATCATTTAAGCTTGAAAAGATGTTAATACCTTTAGAAGTGGAAGTTGCTGATAGTAAAAGTTATTTACTGCATGATATTTGTAGAAACTGTAAGATCTTAATCGAAGATGAGGAATTTAATATAGATCTTATTCCGATATGTATGGGAGAATTTAAAGTAGATGTAGGAATGGATTGGCTAGTCCAAAATCATGCTGAGATACAATGTGAAAAGAAAGTTATTGATGTAGTAACCCCGGGGGGGGGGGACGGATAAGTATTTTGGGAGATAGGATCGTCGAGTCAAAATTGTGTTCTATAGTCGAAGCCGTCAAACACGTAAGGAACGGGGGTATGGCGTATTTATCTTACGTAATAGATGCCAACCGAAGCGTTCCAAGGCTTGAAGATATGAATGTAGTGAATGAATATCCGGATGTATTTCCAGAAGATTTACTGGGGCTTCTGCCTGAGCGGGAAGTTAAGTTTAAAATAGAGCTTAGCCCGGATGCAAAGCCGGTAGCTAAAGCTCCTTATCAGTTGGCCCCGACCGAAACGAAAGAATTGATGACGCAACTCCAAGAATTGCTCGATAAAGGTTTTATTACTCCAAGTGCTTCGCCATGGGGAGCACCCGTATTATTCGTGAAGAAGAAAGATGGTGCGATGCGAATGTGCATTAACTATCAGGAGTTGAACAAGTTAACGGTGAAGAATCGTTACCCGTTGCCCAGAATTGATGACCTATTTGACCAGCTTCAAGGGGCAAGTTGGTTTTCAAAGATCGATATGCGGTCGGGTTATCACCAACTGCGTGTACGAGAAGAAGATGTGCTGAAGACTGCGTTTCGAACGCGGTATGGACATTACGAGTTTTTAGTAATGTCCTTTGGGTTAATGAATGCACCAGCTGCATTTATGGATTTAATGAATCGGGTGTGCCGGCCTATGCTTGATAAGTATGTAATCGTTTTCAATGATGACATACTAGTATAATCCCGAAGTGAAGCAGAGCATGCTTCACACATACGTGATGTATTGGAAACGCTTCGCAAGGAAAAGTTATATGCGAAGTTCTCGAAGTGTGCCTTTTGGCTTAGAGAGGTACAATTTTTGGGCCACGTAATCGATGCGGATGGTGTCCATGTGGACCCATTCAAAGTAGATGCAGTAATGAATTGGGTACCCCCGAAGAATCCAAGCGAAATAAAAAGTTTTCTTGGCTTGGCTGGGTACTACAGAAGATTTATCCAGGATTTCTCCAAGATAGCCTCGCCCATGACGAACTTAACAAAGAAGAGTGAGAGGTTTCTATAGGGCGAAGAACAAGAAAAAACGTTTCAAACATTGAAGGAAAAGCTCTCGAATTCCCCGGTATTGACATTACCAGATGGAACGGATGATTTGGTAGTGTATACTGATGCCTCCCACCAAGGTTTAGGTTGTGTGTTAATGCAAAGGGGTAAAGTCATTTCTTATGCTTCAAGACAACTCAAGCAGCATGAAAAAAATTACCCAACTCATGACCTAGAATTGGCGGCGGTCGTATTCGCCTTGAAGATATGGAGACACTACCTATATGGGGTGAAATGTACAATTTACTCGGATCATAAAAGTCTCAAATATTTTTTTCAAACAAAAAGATCTTAATATGAGGCAAGGAAGATGGTTGGAACTCATTAAAGATTACGATTGTGACATTCATTATCATCCCGGGAAGGCTAATGTAGTGGTGGACGCTCTAAGTCGAAAGGAGTACCCACCTCCGATTCGGGTAAAATCTATGAAGATGGTAGTCACTTCTAAACTCTTTGAAGAAATCCGAGAAGCACAAACTAAATCTTTGAATGCCGACGACTCAAAGAAAGAAAGGATGAAAGGATTTATTCCTGAATTAGCGAAAAATGCGAATGGTATGAAAATGAGGTATAACCGAATTTGGATACCTCGGGAATGTGATGTGAAAGAATTACTTTTGAATGAGGCTCACAAGTCTCGGTACTCCGTTCATCCGAGAGCTATAAAGATGTATCGAGACTTGAGAATGAATTATTGGTGGCCAGGAATGAAAAGAGACATTGTCAAGTATGTTGCTAAGTGTTTGACGTGTTCTCAAGTAAAGGCCGAACACCAAAAGCCGTTTGAAAAGTTGCAACCGTTGGAGATACCGGTGTGGAAGTGGGAGCGTGTAATGATGGATTTGGTAACTAAACTTCCTAAGACAAGGAAAGGGCACGATGCTATTTGGGTAATCGTTGATCGACTAACCAAAAGTGCACATTTCTTACCCATTCGGGAAACCTATAATTCGGAAAAGATGGCGGAAGTTTATACGAATGAGATTATATCTCGACATGGGGTTCCGGTGTCTATAGTGTCCGACCGGGATACCCGGTTCACATCTCGTTACTGGAGGAAGTTTCATCAAGAATTGGGGACCCAGTTACATATGAGCACCGCCTATCATCCTCAAACCGATGGTCAGACAGAAAGAACCATCCAAACCTTAGTTGACATGCTAAGGGCGTGTGTTATGGATTTTGGGGGAAACTGGGATGATCATCTACCCTTGGTAGAATTTTCTTATAACAATAGTTATCATAACAGTATAAAAATGGCCCCTTACGAAATGCTCTATGGAAGGAAATGTAGGACCCCGGTTTGCTGGGGGGAAGTGGGTCAACGAGAACTCGCGTCAAAAGATGTAGTAGCCGAGACGAATGAAAAGATTGATATGGTTAGATCAAGGTTAAAGGCGGCGCAAGACAGACAAAAGTCTTATGCGGATCGGCGTAGATGACCAATTGAGTTTCAAGTAGGTGATTACGTGTTATTAAAAGTCTCTCCATGGAAAGGGATAATTCGTTTTTGTAAAAGCGGAAAATTAGGTCCTCGATACATTGGAACATTCAAAATACTCGCTCGGGTCGGGTCGGTAGCGTACCAGTTAGAATTACCTCCCGCGTTGGATGGAATTCATAACACTTTTCATGTGTCGCAACTGCGAAAGTGCCTCGCTGATGAGACGGCGTACGTGCCTTTGGATGATATTGAAGTGGATGAGAAGTTAAATTATGTTGAAAAGCCCATCGCAATAAAAGATTTTAAAGTGAAACAACTCCGCAACAAATCCATTCAACAAGTGTTGGTTCAATGGCAACATCGAAAAGGATCGGATCTTACGTGGGAAGCGGAGGATGAAATGCGAAAGCACTACCCAGAATTATTTCGTACGCATTCAGGTTTCGGGGACGAAACCTTCTTTAAGGGGGATAGACTTGTAACACCCCAAATTTCGTATGAAATATTTTAATATTTAATCGCAATACTTTGACGAAAAGAAATGGTAAACATGAAATTTTACCATTTTAATATTTATAGCATTTAACAAATCAAAATCTTATATATGCATTAAGGTTTACCAAGTTAGTAAGTATAAATGAGATAAAGTGACATGTTCTAAAAGATGGGCGGGTTAAAATGAAAATTTTGTAATTAAAACCCTTAAAGAAAAATGCCCAGTGTTTTTGGTGTAGGTGTATGCGATCGTGAGAAGGGAGCCAGGAGGAGCTTCTCCTTCAAAACCCTAACATCCTAAATTCAATCAAATTGAAAGTGAAATCAGTGGTTAATCCAATGCATGAGTTAGGAATGTTCATTTCCTAAGTGAATTTTGTTAGTGCATTTATGTCTATCGCCTCTGTCAATCCAGTTCGTAGCAGTTTCTGAAGAATACAAGCCTTTTAGTGTTATATTTAGAGTAAAAGGCAATGTGGCATTTATGTAATTAATGAGAACTTTCATTAAGCCCCTTGGCCTATAAATAGGAACCTAATGTCTTAGTTTAAGAACTTTTTGGTCATATGCACTTTGGAGATCTAGAGCTAGAGAGAGAAAGTCTAGAGAGAGAAAGTGACATCGTGATTCAGGTGTTTGTACTTTTTCAGATCTTTCAATAGAATCACAGATTATTTGACATCGTGTGTCGGTCACGTTCGTGTACGGATTCCGCACGTTACACGAGTCGGTTCGCAATCGAAACGGAGTCGAAAACCAGTCCTACAAGTGGTATCAGAGCAGGAGCTCGATTGCACGGATCAAACACACGAAAACGCACGAGATTTCATCAGAATCAGAGTCAAAACACATCAGATTTGTCAAAATTCTCACTCGACTCTTTTTCTTCACGTTCTTGACTAAAAAACGTCAAATTAAACGAGATTTTACTGTTGAAAATCGCTGATTTTTTGATATGTTGTGCGAAAATGGTTGATCGATAAACCTACAAATTTTCAGAACTATATTCTAAACGGTTTGTGAGATATCGAAGATTTTCTGCTCCGAAAATATTAATAATTTTTGGAGTTAATTGCCATTTTCGCCCCTGAGTTTTGGGCACACTTGCCATTTTCATCCAAAATGAAGGTTTTGTACCATTTTGCCCCCAACGTTTGTAACTTTTTGCCATTTTCATCCAAATACCTAACCAAGTTACTTTAATCTTATTATGGGTTATTTTTAACCTAACCAAGTTAGTTTATACCTTATTATTGGGTATTTTTGAAATTTATCAATTATAAGGGGGTAATTTATAAATTATCTTCTAGTTATTATTTATCAGCTTTTATAAATTATCTTCTAGTAATAAATTAAATTTTGACTACTTTTGTGTCATAATAAATAAGTTTAAATATAAGAATACACAATTTAAGAATGATTGCTTAAAAACTAAAATAATATGTACATTTATGATTAAAGCATTAACATGCAAACAATATTAAAATAAAAATTTTCGGGTTAAAATGGTTGTTTTTGCATTAATTTGGGAATATACGTGTCGTGTTTGGGTTTATGTACGTGACATCACGACCCGTTTAGTAACCCTAATAAAATCAATAGGTGATTTTGGTTCAATAATTTTAGTGAAAGTCCTACATTGAATTGTTAATTGTGATCTGTAAAATTACATTTTAATTACAAAACTTTTAAAGTTTAATTTTTTTTTTTGTAAAATTGTAAATGCAAACATATTAAAGTATAAATGCTTATATTATTAATGTAAAAAAATATATACACAGCTAAAAATCGTGTTATATTATAAAAATGTTAACACCAATGTGATCTTATTTAGGTATACAAACATAGAAATAGATAAAAGCGTAAGAATGAACAAAGCATATGTTATCATATGAATTGTATTTTTATAATTCGAATCTTTAATAATAGACCATCTCCAATATATATGCATTAATTAAAGTAAACTTTAAAATTTAATATTGGATCATCTTTTTCAAAAATAATAACTAGAAGATAATTTATAAAGGCTGATAAATAATAACTAGAAGATAATTTATAAATTACCCCCTTATAATTGATAAATTTCAAAAATACCCAATAATAAGGTATAAACTAACTTGGTTAGGTTAAAAATAACTCATAATAAGATATAAAGTAACTTGGTTAGGTATTTGGATGAAAATGGCAAAAAGTTACAAACGTTGAGGGCAAAGTGGTACAAAACCTTCATTTTGGACGAAAATGGCAATTGTGCCCAAACCTCAGGGGCGAAAATGGCAATTAACTCTAATTTTTGCTGTTCATCATTTTGTTACATTTTCTGTCACACCCCCAAAATCCACCCGCGGAGTATCACCGCTTGGAGGCGTGACTGACCAGGATCAAGCCATCAATCATATCAAACATAGTATTTAAGTGTAAAAGTAGGAAAAGGTAATTCATCTTGACATGACTGATGTTCATAACCAAACATTGTTTAAGTAGCGGAAGCATAATAATGAAAACCCAAAATAAGTTATAAGTTCAAATATTGTCTACGATCCGTATCCCACAACGACCTGCTCCTTCCTGTGCAAGCTCCATATGTACCTAAGGTCCTGCAAGGCATGTAAGAGAGAGTCAACAACTAGTTGAGCGAGTTCACAGTTAACAGTTCAGTAATAGTATAGTGTGAGTAGTAGTATGTTCGTTCGTTACAAAGTATTGTATTATTTCCCATCGCGGCCCTCCAGGCAGGTGTGCGAAGATGTTGGGGAATGTTATTCCCCAAGTATTCTAGACTAGGTTTGTTTGTATCGCGGCCAATGTCCTTGGCAGGTGTGCGAAGATGTTGTAAATTTAGTTCGCGGCCAATGTCCTTGGCAGGTGTGCGAAGTCAGTCATAATATCGCGGCCAATGTCCTTGGCAGGTGTGCGATGATCGTTCAATAAGTGTTACTAGTCTAGCAGTAGGTTCTGTCATCTATGTATGTACAGTCATCATCAAATCCCCATTCCCCCCTGGGAACCCCATGCCTTGGCTTGTGTGAACTCACCTTGGTTTGCTCGGTATGCTAGGTATGTAAGTGCTCGCAAATAATCAATCACGTCCTAAGGTATGCACGTATACATAATCAGTTTGTGTTTCAGTTGTTCATGTATAAGCATGTAACACGTAATCACAATCATACAAGTCATATTTAACATATAACAGCCGTTAAATATTTCAGTTAACACTTAACAGAATTAACTCAAGTTACTGTGCAGATTAACTGTTCGGCGAAACACACATAATGGCGAAACACATAAGCTGGCGAAACACACTTTGACGAAACACATTCTGTTTCGTCGTGGCCTTGTTTGGCGAAACAGGATTCTAATTCGTCGATGACTCTTGGCGAAACACATTCTGTTTCGCCGGGAGTCCTGTTTCGTCGGATGTCTGTTTCGCAGACATCAGTTACAGCAGATGCGAATAACACATAAACCCTAATCCTTCTAGCAGCCGTCATCAATAACAGAAATCATACGAAGGTCAATGTGCATATCGAATCATCATAAATCAATCATCCCAGAGTCATTGTCTAGCATAAACCCTAGTTTATGTGTATAACATATCAACATACAACATCATATCATTGTACCCTATCAAGATACTAACTTGGATTCATAATCAGAACATAATAACAATATCCAGAACCGAGCACTCGATTGTATTAAATTTCTCATACCATTTTATATAAATCCTACTACATCATACATATCAAAATCAATAACATCATAATCATACTCTTATCACAGCAGTAACACACATCAATCATATACACAAGCAAGAATCGTGATATAACAGAAACATGGAATCGATTAACAAACACACACTAACCGATTCAAGATGAAGAAACAAGGATTCGAGAGCTAGGGATGATGGTGAACAATGGTTGTTGCCGTCGCACAGAAGAGAGAGTGTTCTAGGGTTTCAGAGTGTTCAAAAGTGTGAAACAATAGGTTGATTCACGTAGTAGTATGCGAGTTTACGTTCTGGGCCCAAACTGGGCTTCGTGAATTACTGGGCCGGCGAAACAGACTTCTGTTTCGTCGGAGTGTTCATGGCGAAACAGCCTGTTTCGTCGGAATGGGTTATGGCGAAACAGCCTTGTGTTTCGTCGGGTTCTTAACAGTTTAAGTTCTACAAACAGTACACATGATATACAATCACACATAACCATGCAAACACACTAGGTTTTATCATAACACAACCATATAGTCAAAGTCAACGTGCATTAAATGCGAATAAAGAAAGTCGGAAATTCGAGTTGTCACATTATCCCCAACTTAAAAGAAATTTCGTCCCGAAATTTAGCATGCAGTTACTGAGGAAGCTAGTAGTGTGACGTTGTTTACCTGTGTCGTATCGCGGCTCCTCGAGCAGGTTTGCGAAGATTACTGGTTTTCTTGGGGTGTCACATTTTCGGACCACCACTCGATCGAACTAGAATTTATTTTGTTTAACCATTGACCAATTATCGAGTGGCCACTCGATCGAGTAGCCAATCGATCCAAAACCCCACTCGATTCAAATATTGCTTTTCTTTAACTCATCCGATCCATGTGAATTGTCAGATATAATACTGTTTTGGTCCAAGATTTTTTTTTTTAAAAACAAGCGGTCCAATTATAAATTGCTAATTGTCTCGACCCATGTGAACATATTAATTGTCAGTCCATATTGCATGTGAATTAAAACACTTTAAGATTGAGGTCCAATGAGATAAATTGATTAATTTCTGATTGTCGGACACTATATCACAAATATATTCAATTTTATTGAAGTTCGTCAGCTCATTAATGAATTCACGTTATATCTGTGATAAAGATTGAAGATCAAATAGAATTCAAATTTGTTTTGTGTTGTCAGTTTTGAATTTTTTTTTTCAAGAGATAACAAGTGTTGGATTGCCATTTGATTCACAAGGTTCAATCGTCGGATCACGGTTCGTTCGAACCACAATCCGTTCATAATCCCACTCAATAAAAAATTTATATCACATATTCTATTCTTGTGCAACAATTGATAGTCAATTTTCACGGCCCACAATATTCAGATATATCACAAGAAATTGAAACTTAGTGGCCCAACAGAATAAATTGTATATCATCTTGGCCCAATTAAAAGTTGTATGTGAGTATATTGTATCGAGTAACACTTCGATCGATTAGCAATCCGATCTAAGGGCATTATATTCAATTTTTGTCAAAGTGTCCTAACATACCTGATCCGATCCAATTTTCATTGCGGCACGAATTATCTCGAGTGAATAAATAGTTTTCTTGATATCATTACATTTGTTGTCAGCTCACTAACGTTTGAACGGTGATTCAAACGAATCACCACTCGATCCCAGGTGCATTTGTTTCAAAAAGTTACTTGTTTTATTTTTTTATTAAAAGTCAAGTGTCGGATCACAATTCGAACGGATTGCAATCCGTTCCAACACATCCCATCCAATCCTAAACACTTCACTTTACTTGTTTCACAGGTCCAAGTGTCGGATCATCATCCAATCCATGGCGTTTTGATCCAATCATCGAACGGATATCCGATTCAAAATATATTGATCAATCGTCGGATGGCCAACCGGTCGAACTGACATCCGATCCAACTGTCTAATTTTTAAAACTGATTATTTGTTTGTTCGTGATTCAGGTGATTCAAAGTTAATAAACGAAGAGCAAATTCAAGGTGATAATCAAGAAACGTCATGGCTGAAGAAATCTACAATACGTTTTACAACGCGTTCACGACAGAGTCTTCCGGAACATCAAGTGTTGCACCAAAAAGCATTTCAAAAGCCATAACGGAAAATATTAATCATGATAACTTCTATGGAACCCATTCAAAACCGCCTAAGCTCGATAGTATTGAGGACTACACATGGTGGAAAGAATGGTTCATCAACTGGGCCAAAGCTCACGCACATGAAAGCTGGTTTTGCATGGAGTTTGGTTACGATAGACCTGTCAACGACAAAAACGAAGAAATTCCACTCAAAAGCTTATAGTTGAAGACAAAAAGAACTTTTCATATGAACAAAGAATGATTGCTCTAATCCAACAGTCGATTAGAGATGATATTTTTGCATTACTTGTTCATGATGGTTCTTCAAAATCGGTTTGGGAAGCATTACGGGTAAAAGCTGAGGGTGGTAAACAGATTAAAAAGAATAAAATTGCTTTACTAAAAAAGTAATTTGATCTGTTTGACAGCTTAAAAGGAGAGTCGGTGAGACAAAGGATTGAGCGATTTTGTCATTTAAAAATTGAACTTGAAAGGTTTGAAATTGTTAAAACATGTGAGGAAATCATTGATAAAATCATTGAAGCGTTACCACGAGCTGATCAGTGGCAAACGTTCGAGTTTATTTTGAAAAACGATGTATTGTTTGACACAATTACTCTTGATGCTTTGATAGAAAAGATAGAAAGTCATGAGCTTGAGCTGCAAAAGCAAAGCAAAACAAGATGAGCAGTTCTTCGCATCACCAGAATGTCGGCCTTTACTACAAGGGCAATGCACCTTCGGTGACTGTAAGTGAATCACCAAAGATGACATTCAGTGTTGAAAAGTCAAAAGAACCACATAAAAGCTCATCAAGTTACGATCCAGGATATCATTCATCATCAACAACATCAAACTCTGAAGAACCTGAAGAAATTCTTTGCAACATCGCCTTAAAGTTAAAGAAGTCTTCGTCAATGAACATCAACGCTGCTAAACAGCAAATGAGTCTTCTTGGATCCATTTTGGAATCATACGAAGATCTGGTAGCTGCGAAAATTGGAAATTCCGAGCTGACAAAGGAAGATTACAACCAGATCGATCCAGAGGAGATTGAGCTCATTGATCTAAGATGGTGTTTAGCAAGCTGCATTCGAAGAGCTCAGCGGTTCATGGTTATTACTGGCAGACAATCAATCTGTGGACCATCAACAAAGTTGGGATTCGACAAATCAAAAGTGACCTGCTTCAAATGCAAGCAAAAAGGTCATTTCAAAAGAGAATGCAGAAACAATGCTGTTGAAGAAAGAGCTAATCCATTTAAAGAAGATTACTATCAAAAGGCGATCTATCATAAGAACAGAGAGGAATCACCAAGATTGAAACAAATTGAAGACAATCCTGAAAAGGAAAAATCAAGAGCTTGTGTTGTGATCCAAGATGATGAAGGGTTTGACTGGAGCGAATTCCTTCCAGAAGATGATCTTGTTGATGATCGGTTCACAGCTCATGGCAGAACTATATCATCAAACATACATCGTGCATTTGTTGCTGAGATAAAAGAGAAAACAAGAGAAGAAATTCTGAAGGAGAAAACCTACAGAGAGAGGTGTATTGCAGGATATCAGATTGAAGAGATGGAGAAGGAATTTGAAGAGGCTAGAAATTATGAAAGATGGGATAAGAAGCGAGAGTGTTATGTCAACAGCAAAGGTGAACCCGTTGTTCATCCAACAGAAGTGGTTTTTGATGATGTTCTTGTAGTAATCCCTCTATCCGGCGAATACTATTCAGTTGTTTCAGAACAATATTTCTTGATGTTATGACAGCAAGTCTAAAAATGAGGGATGAAGAAAAATGTTGATGAGTTGGTGAATGATTTGAAGAAGGTAGCTGAAGAAGTGAAAGAAGAAGAAAAAGTAACAAAAGAAGTCGTTGATAAAGCTGTTACCGAAAAACAGCAGAATGAAGAAGATCAGAAGAAGAAAGGAGAAAATGAAGTGAAGGTTGAAAGCTCAGTTGAAGTGGATGGTGCTAATGGTGTTGATGAAGAACAGAAGAAGAGTGAAGCTGATCAGACACAGACGGAAGCGAAAGCCGAAGTGCCAATCACCGAGGTAAAAACTGAATCTGAAATCTTAAAAACTGCTGAATAGTGCAAGAAATGCATGGAAACGTGCAGTGCTTGTACTGAAAAGGATGAAAAATTCAGAACAAGAGACTTAGAATTCACTAAAATCGAAGAAGTTTTAAAAAATAAATGCAAAGAGATGTTAGAAAACGAAAAGATTTTGAAAGATAATGACGAAAAGATAACATAAAAATGCAAGATTTTAGAAAAAGAAAATGAAAGTTTGAAAGAAAAAGTTTCAAAAATGACGGAAGAGTGTTTACAAAATGAAAATGCTTTTCAAGAAATGAAAAAGGAATATGATTCAATAAAACTTGCATATCATATCACAAAAGAATCATATAAAGATGTGAAGAGTCAAATGGAACTTGTTCAATCCAGATTGAAATATTGTTCTGAAACAACTGATACGCTTAAGCGACATTATGAAATTAAGCAACAAGTTGTAAACTCTTACATTGAAGATGTTGCTAAGCTAAAGCGTAAAATAACTGATTTAGAACAAGATAACAACAACAGTTATCACGCTTCATCATATGTTCTTGAACGCATTTTCAATCTAAAACCGGATGGTAAAGATACTGAGCAAAACAAGAAAGGAATTGGCTCAGAGTATCATCAGGTTCCACCACCGTTTGGGAACAAATTCACATTCTATGACGACGAGAAGGTGGAAAAAGCTTTCAACTTGGTAGATCAATTGCCCAAAAACATTGACATAACCTATTCCAATTCTGATGATTCTAGTGATTCAGAGGTGGTAGGTAAGGTCGTTGAAAGTGTTTTGAAAGAAGAGTCGGTTGAAACAGGTAAATCTGAATCACAAGATGAAAATGAAGGTAGTTTTCATGAAGGCTATCTGAAAAACTCAAAATCTAAGAAAAAGACGAATGATGATTCAAAAGGATTGGTTTATACCATGATTGGATCGGACAAATTATTCTCAGATCTTGAAGTCCTGATTCAGAATGTGATTTCAGAAAAGATTGACAAAGTGTTTAAACTGATTGAAATTGAAAAGTCTGAGATTCTAAAGTTTGCTGGTAGAAGTCACAAAACTTTTTATAACAATCCTGGTTACAAAAAGAAAAACATGAAGGCTGGGTTGGGTTATAAAAAGAAACAGAATTGGAAAAGAAACGAAACGCCAAATTATCAGACAAAAATGAATTTTGTTCATGGAACAAGTTCTGAAGAAGAGAAAGAACTCCAATTTAGGCGTCAGTCTAATGAAGAGTTCTATGCTCAAAAGAAAAAGCAACAACAAAAGGTAAAAGATGTTTCAATGAGAACATGTTTCAAATGTAATCAAACAGGACATCTTGCACGCAAGTGTCTAAATCAGAAACATGTTGGTGTTGAGATGAAAAAGAAGTCTGATGTTGTGAATCAGAAGTCAACCAAGTTTGGTTCAAAGCAAATGTAACAACTCTCATCAAAAGTCATAATTATTAAATTAATTTGACCAATAGGAAACCCTAATTAAGACACCCAAGTGATTCTGCGCAAACCCTAAAATTTTCAGAACAATCAGAATCAGGATCAGGGCCCCTAAAACTCAGGGGGGTATTTCCTAGTTAACGATTATCCAATTTATGAGCTGTCAAAATCGAATTAATGAAATTCATCGACTCAGTTGAGCTAGTCCCACACGTGGTAAACCTATAGTGCTTAGGTGTTCCTTACGCACCGTAAGGAAATTAGTGTTACGGTGCGCAAGGGTGGTTACGCACCGTAAGAGTCAGAGTGTTACGGTGCGCAAGGGTTGTCAAAATTTGGGTATAAATAGAGGACCTTGGGACTCGACTTCTGGTGTTCAAAACACGTAATTTCTCGCTACAGGCACCGAGTTACGTTCTGATTATCACAATTAACACACACGGTTCACTAATCGACGCCGCAATTAGGGTATTAACTCGATCGCTATTACGATTCATTGTCCGATCGATCAATGTACTTAATGGATGTTTAAGTGCTGCCCACATTAGGGTGATGCTTTGTCATTAGTCGTTAATTCGATGGATGTTTAAGCATAACACTTTGTCATTCGTTGTGAGGGTTGATCTCGTGAGTTATCGTAAATGATGTATTGATTACTAACCCCGAATTGTGTGCCTGTTATTAAATTTAGGTTAAAAAGGCTAATCAGTAGGCTAAACTCTGCCCGTATAAATCTGCAATGTGAGTCATTCTCTTTTTATCAACTATTTTACAATACCTCAAATTATTTTCCAGGTTATAATTACAGGGACTAAGTCGTGGATATCTTGAATTACTGGTTAGTGGGGTATTGTGCACATTACTAATTTTCTCCTAATTAGGTTCATTGACCTACTCGAGATAATCACTGTTAGGTTCATTGACCTACAAGGATAATCATCACTATTTAGGTTCATTGATCTAATAGTGGTATGACCATCGTCACCATTGTGACAGGATGCCAGATAAAAATAAGATAGAAGCCATTGTAATCGCTCTTATGCTGTAATTAATAACTATGCATCATTATGCAAAATAGAATGATTCACTCAGTATTTCCCGCTGACAAAACCTTTTTCAAACATGTTGTGGTTACGCACCGTAAGAGTCAGAGTGTTACGGTGCGCAAGGGTTGTCAAAATTTGGGTATAAATAGAGGACCTTGGGACTCGACTTCTGGTGTTCAAACGACGTAATTTCTCGCTACAGGCACTGAGTTACGTTCTGATTATCACAATTAACACACACGGTTCACTAATCGACGCCGCAATTAGGGTATTAACTCGATCGCTATTACGATTCATTGTCCGATCGATCAATGTACTCAATGGATGTTTAAGTGCTGCCCACATTAGGGTGATGCTTTGTCATTAGTCGTTAATTCGATGGATGTTTAAGCATAACACTTTGTCATTCGTTGTGAGGGTTGATCTCGTGAGTTATCGTAAATGATGTATTGATTACTAACCCCGAATTGTGTGCCTGTTATTAAATTTAGGTTAAAAAGGCTAATCAGTAGGCTAAACTCTGCCCGTATAAATCTGCAATGTGAGTCATTCTCTTTTTATCAACTATTTTACAATACCTCAAATTATTTTCCAGGTTATAATTACAGGGACTAAGTCGTGGATATCTTGAATTACTGGTTAGTGGGGTATTGTGCACATTACTAATTTTCTCCTAATTAGGTTCATTGACCTACTCGGGATAATCACTGTTAGGTTCATTGACCTACAAGGATAATCATCACTATTTAGGTTCATTGATCTAATAGTGGTATGACCATCGTCACCATTGTGACATGTCACCATTGTGACAGGATGCCAGATAAAAATAAGATAGAAGCCATTGTAATCGCTCTTATGCTGTAATTAATAACTATGCATCATTATGCAAAATAGAATGATTCACTCAGTATTTCCCGCTGACAAAACCTTTTTCAAACATGTTTCAGGTAATCTATTATGATCCAGGAAAAGTGCCATATAGCACTACAAGCTCAAAGAAGTGGCTCAGTATAAAATAAAGAAACATGTTTTATAAAATAAAGGATTTCATCGTGAATTCTCAAGATTGTAAATTACCGGGTTTTATCCCACGTTGTGAAATAAAATAATCAGGAAATATTTTTGCATTTAAAAAGATCCTGATGTTAAACTTCCGCTGTTAAACACAATTAATTAATTACCACGGGATTTCTGTCCCGCGGCTCCTGAAACGGGTCAAACCGGGTCGGGGGCTGTGACAGAAAAAGGTGGTATCAAAGCCACTGATCGAGCCACTGATTTATGCCAATTATGTATTTAGAAAATACTTAATTTTTATTAATTGCTATTTTGTGATTATATGTTTTATTATCTAGTTAACTGTATACAGTATGGGCAGATCTTTATATGCTAACTAATGTAGCAATTAATACAAATTTTTAAATAATTTGACCCAAGTTTAGCACTTTTATTATCTACAGTCTAGAAACCTTATAAATAAATTTACAAATAAAACCTAGTGTGTTTTAATTTTCAGTTGTTTTGGTAGTTACCCAGTATGAAATACTATTTAAAAAGTTGTTCTATAAAATTTTGTTATGACTTAGTAATTGTGTGTATTTTGCTAAACAGCATGAGTGACTTGTCTGACGCCCTTCAGAATTTAAATCTCTATCCGGTAAGAATAGAGGTTTCCAGAGATTTCAATAGGTATATTCCAGACATAGAAGAACCTATAGAATTCAACGCTTTACCTCTTGAGAAACCTAAGCCTAAGAAAATGGAAATTGGGGAAAGCTCTAGGCAAATTGAGGGGTTACCATCTCAAGAAGAACTAGATTTTATAATGGCAACCGATGATACTATTGAGCCTATTAATGAAAATGATTTTATTCATTCTCTTAAAACACAACTACCAATGAATTTAGAACCAGCTATTCCAAACCTTTCAATCCACTCGCAAATAGACGAATGGGTGACTAATGAAATACTGTTACAAAACCATCCCTATAAGCTTTTTCCTAAATTCAATCCCGAACCTTTACCAAATCCACCAATAAGTAACGAGAATATGGCTAAACTCCATCATTTTGACAAAATGGATGCTGGGAATAGGATCCAAGAGATTTTGGGACAGATCTCCTGGAAATACGATGAGAAGGAACGCCGTTACTAGAACATCACCTGACAAAGGATAGGGGATTATGAAACTATGGTTGTGTAATAGTAATAGTAAAATCAGTTTGTGTAAAATAAATAATAAAACGGTTGTATATAGAAGCATGATATAATCTATACAACAAACGAAATATTAGAAAATTTATAATTTTGGTTGTATATTTGTTTACGTGATTATGTGCAAATAATTGTAACATTGGATTATTTCTTTTATATTAATTATTTATCTATAAATTAGTTATCAGATGGAAAACGCTAATAATGAACCAGTTAATGAGGTTAATCAATATGAGCAACAACCGGGGGATCAATTTATGACTAGGCAGGATATAGAAAATATCGTTGCTCAAGGGATAGCCAACGCTATTCCCGGAATAGTTGCTCAAGGGATAGCCAATGCTATTCCATCAATCGTTGCTGCTATTAAAAATCCAATTGAACCACAATAAATTGTTCCTAGTAAACGTATTTCTGAAGATAACTTCAGTAATAGTATAAACGGAGGCAGTAATCATGTTAATCATGATAATGAACCACGGCAAGCTCCGCTCCCTAAGAAAAGGAAAGCTGCAACGCCTGGTTGCACTTACAAAGAATTTCTTGCTTGTAAACCCACTGAGTTTGCAGGAAATGAAGGAGCGACTGCGGCACTGCGTTGGTTAGAGAAAACCGAGGCAGTAATTGCTATAAGTAAATGTGCTCAGGATGATCAAGTCATGTACGCGTCAAACCTTTTCAAAGAAGTGGCGCTAGAATGGTGGAATACGGTGTTACAAGCAAAAGGAAGAAGGATGGCATATGCTATGAACTGGGAAGAATTTAAGAGCTTTGTAGAAAGAAAATTCTGTCCCGAGTATGAAAAAGAACAAATGACAAATAAGTTTCTAACCCATCGGATGGTGGATGTAGATTGTCGAGGGTATACTTCGACATTCTTCGAGTATGCTCGAGTGGTACCAACCCTGGCTTCGCCAGAGCCGGTACTTATTTCTCGTTATATTTGGGGATTGATTTCCGAAATCCGTAATATCGTCAAGGCTGCGAAACCTCGCACGATTGATGATGCGATGGATTTAGCTAATACTCTGACTGACGAACTAGTACGAACAAGAGAAGAAAATAGAAGGAAGGAAGTAGTCCAAAAGATTACCCAAGAATTCCATCCGGGTAACCATAACAATTTCAAGAGAAAAGGAAATGGGCAATCTACCACTAGTCCATTATGCAATTTTTGCAAAAGGAAGCATTTTGGAAGATGCAAAGGATATTGCAATTTTTGCAAAATTCCGGGGCATCAAGAAGAAGACTGCAGGAGGAAGAAATTTTCAGTCTGCTATAACTGTGGAGAAGCTGGACATCTTAGGCCAGATTGCCCAAAACTGAATAAACCAATTGACAATAAAGCCAACCCTGCAGAAGGAGCAAAAAGGAATGTAAGAGCCTTCCAGCTGACTACTCAAGAAGCCGAGATGATTCCAGATGTAATAGCCGGTACGTTCTTAGTTTACAACGTTTACACCAAAGTATTATTTGACTCTGGTGCAAACCAAAGTTTTATAAATACTTTACTCTGCCAAACTCTTAACTTATCGTTAACCAGCATTAGATAAATTTCTATAGTAGAAATGGCAGATGGGGATTTAGTTATAATAAATAAGGTTCTGCAAAACGTAGAAATAGAACTTTTAAGTCATAAATTTTATGCAACCATATTGGTTGAATTTGATGTTATGTTAGGAAGGAATTGATTAGAAAACAACTATGCTCGAATTATCTGTGATAAGAATTCCATAGAAATTTGTGCAACCACTGGAGAAGTAATAATGATTACATAAAGTTCATATCAGTAATGAAAGTTGTTAATTATGAACGAAAGCAAGGAATAGTATATATGATTTCAGTAATCATTAATACTAAAGATAAAGAACTTAAGGAAATTTCTGTAGTATTCAGAATACTCAGATGTATTCCCAGAAAAGTTACAAGATTACCACCAGATAGGGAGGTGGAATTTAGGATTCATCTAATTATATCGATAGCAAAGGCACCTTATCGGTTAGCACAGTATTGGTTGTTAAGAAAAAGGATGATTCGATGAAAATGTGTATTGATTATAGGAAATTGAATTAGGATCAATACTCATTACCTAGAATTGATAATTTATTCGATCAATTACAGGGAAATAGATATTTGCTAAGATCAACTTACGTTCCAGATATCATCAATTGAAAGTATAAAGACATACCTAAAACTGCTTTCAGAATTAGGTATGGTCATTATGAGTTTACAGTCATGCCCTTCGGATTAACGAATGCACCTGCAGCATTCATGGACATGATGAATAGGATCTGTAAACTGTATTTGGATAAATTTGTAATTGTCTTCATAGATGATATACTTATTTATTCAAAAAGTCAAGACGAACATTGTCAGCATTTGCATGCACTCTTAACTTTGTTAAGAAAAGAGAAGCTTTACGCCAAATTCTCGAAGTGTGAATTTTGGCTACCAGAAATACAATTTCTAGGTCATATGGTGAATCATGAAGATATTCATGTAGATTCTGTTAAGATAGCAGCAATTATCAAATGGAAGGTTCCGTAATCAGCAATGGAAATTAGGAGTTTTGTAGGTTTAGTCGGATACTATATTAAGGATTTTTTTTTCAAGATAACTATACCCTTAACTAAGTTAACCTATAAAACAGTTAAGTTTGAATGGGAACCTAAACAAGAAAAAGCCTTTAGGATCTTAAAGTAAAAAAATTAACAAATGCCCCAATCCTAGCCTTACCAGAAGGAACAGAAGATTTTAAAGTATATGGTGATGTTTCAAAGCTAGGATTTGGAAGTATGTTAATGCAATGCAAAAAGGTAATTGCATATGCATCAAGGCAATTGAAAAGGTACGAAGAAAATTTTACCACTCATGATTTGGAATTAGGAATCATAATTTTTGCCTTTAAGATTTAGAGACATTATCGGTATGGAAGCAAGTTTACTGTCTATACGGATCATAAGAATTTAAGATATATATTTGGTTAAAAAGAATTAAAAGGCTAAGGAGATGGATGAAAATCCTAAGTGACTACGATTGTGATATTCAGTATCACGAAGGAAAGGCTGAAGACGGCCAAGGATCGCCAGAAGAGTTATACAGATAATAGACGAAATCCGTTGGAATTCGAGTTGGAGACAAAATGCTATTAAAAGTATCTCCTTGGAAAGGAGTTGGTAGATTTGGTAAGAAAGGAAAGCTAAGTCCAAGGTACGTAGGACCATTTCCTGTGATCCAACGTATAAGACCAGTTGCTTATCATTTACAACTACCAGGAAAGTTAGCTAGAATACATGATGCATTTCATGTATCCAAATTCAAGAAATGTCTATCAGACGAATCTTTGGTAGTACCTTTCCAAGATATATAGGTAAACGAAAAGTTAAAAATTGTAGAGAAACTTCTTTGGATAAAAGATAGAAAGTAAAGTTTCTCAAGCACAAACGACTAGTGCTAGTAAAAGTGGGATTCAAGGAGAGGACCTGAATACACTTAAGAACTGGAATCATAAAGAAGAAAAAGTATCCTCAATTATTCCAATAAATCTCGAGGACGAGATTTTTATTAAGGTGGGGAGAATGTAACAACTCTCGTCAAAAGTCATAATTATTAAGTTAATTTGACCAATAGGAAACCCTAATTAAGACACCCAAGTGATTCTGCGCAAACCCTAAAATTTTCAGAACAATCAGAATCAGGATCAGGGCCCCTAAAACTCAGGGGGGGGGGGGTATTTCCTAGTTAACGATTATCTAATTTATGAGCTGTCAAAATTGAATTAATGAAATTCATCGACTCAGCTGAGCTAGTCCCACACGTGGTAAACCTATAGTGCTTTGGTGTTCCTTACGCACCGTAAGGAAATTAGTGTTACGGTGCGCAAGGGTGGTTATGCACCGTAAGAGTCAGAGTGTTACGGTGCGCAAGGGTTGTCAAAATTTGGGTATAAATAGAGGAACTTGGGACTCGACTTCTGGTGTTCAAACGACGTAATTTCTCGCTACAGGCACCGAGTTACGTTCTGATTATCACAATTAACACACACGGTTCACTAATCGACGCCGCAATTAGGGTATTAACTCGATCGCTATTACGATTCATTGTCCGATCGATCAATGTACTCAATGGATGTTTAAGTGCTGCCCACATTAGGGTGATGTTTTGTCATTAGTCGTTAATTCGATGGATGTTTAAGCATAGCACTTTGTCATTCGTTGTGAGGGTTGATCTCGTGAGTTATCGTAAATGCTGTATTGATTACTAACCCCGAATTGTGTGCCTGTTATTAAATTTAGGTTAAAAAGGCTAATCAGTAGGCTAAACTCTGCCCGTATAAATCTGCAATGTGAGTCATTCTCTTTTTATCAACTATTTTACAATACCTCAAATTATTTTCCAGGTTATAATTACAGGGACTAAGTCGTGGATATCTTGAATTACTGGTTAGTGGGGTATTGTGCACATTACTAATTTTCTCCCAATTAGGTTCATTGACCTACTTGGGATAATCACTGTTAGGTTCATTGATCTAATAGTGGTATGACCATCGTCACCATTGTGACAGGATGCCAGATAAAAATAAGATAGAAGCCATTGTAATCGCTCTTATGCTGTAATTAATAACTATGCATCATTATGCAAAATAGAATGATTCACTCAGTATTTCCCGCTGACAAAACCTTTTTCAAACATGTTTCAGGTAATCTATTATGATCCAGGAAAAGTGCCATATAGCACTACAAGCTCAAAGAAGTGGCTCAGTATAAAATAAAGAAACATGTTTTGTAAAATAAAGGATTTCATCGTGAATTCTCAAGATTGTAAATTACCGGGTTTTATCCCGCGTTGTGAAATAAAATAATCGGGAAATATTTTTGCATTTAAAAATATCCTGATGTTAAACTTCCGCTGTTAAACACAATTAATTAATTACCACGGGATTTCTGTCCCGCAGCTCCTGAAACGGGTCAAACCGGGTCGGGGGCCGTGACAGCAAACTTGGAAGCCGAAAATGTCAAAGGCTGACTCACAACAAACATGGAAACCCGTAACACCCAGATTTAGAACAACACAAAGTTGGAAAACAACTGTTGATGCAACTAAACCAAACCAGTTTTGGAAACCAAAAGTTGTTATTCAAAATCAAAATGTTAAAAAAGATTCACATTTATTACAAAAGAGGTACTCCAAAAGGTCAAACATGGACAGTTAAGAAACAAATGACTTCGGTAAATGAAGAAAAAGATGATGACAAAATTGAAAAAGTTTTTTTACAAAATGACAAAGATTTTCCGAAATTGAATGAAGCCAATTGTGTCGAAATGCCTAAGGTCCAACAGACCTGGGCTAAATTGTTCAAGTAATTAAATGAGTTGAATGTGCAGGTGTTTCAGAAAAAGAATAAAAGTCAAATCAACGGAGGAAGCAGCCTGGCACGCGAGGAGGAGGCTGCTGGTCCCTGTGATGGTTAATCAGGGAGTTTGTTTGTTTCTGTATATAAATAAACAATATTTCAAAACCCTGAAAATTGAAAAATTTAAAATCCAAAATTATGAAAAATCAAAAATATGTTTGTTTTTTTTAAATTTTGTAAAAAAAATCAAAATTCAAAAAATATGTTGATTGAATATGCCGAAACCCTCACGGCGGAACAAACATGATTACTTTCACAAGATTGAAAAATGGTTTTCAAACTGTCGGAAATCAATGGGTTGTAAATCATGGGGGTACATTATAGTTTCTGCAAAACAGAGCATGAAAAGCAGAAAATGGATGGCGAGACAAAGCTATCTACATCGGTTTGTCAAATTTTCTTTAAAATGTTTTGAATTTTAGGGGGAGTAAGAGTTGGTCGTTGTCAGAAAATCCAAAAACATTAGAAAATTTGAAAAAGCCAAAATCATGATAAAATTCAAAAAGGAGTTGTGTGTAAAAAGAGGAAATGATAGTACATCAGTAGACAATCACAGTACGCTAAAGAAATGAAAAGTAAAATGTGATACACGATCTTACTGATGATATGCCAGTAGGTTTTTACACGCTTAGTAGATTGTTTTCGAGATATAAACCTAAATATTCAATACTTACTTATCTCGTGGGGAACATCTCTCGGATACATGGGTAACCCCCGAAATCGTGTTTGAGAGATTGCCTGATTCTGAGATACTAGGTCTTTATACTGTTTGATTTCTGGGGGTATTATACCTGGTCTTCTGATATCACGGAAGCAATGACCTAGACCTCGTATAATACTTTACGTGCTGTAAAAGCTTACCCTCTGCATAAAAAACTGAAAAATATAGAAAGATGTAATTCAAGTGCAGTTGAAAAGAAGATTCCCAAAGGGGAACACACCCAAAGTCGAGCCTTCATCTCTTTGACTGAACGGAAGTTCATACCTGAGCTCTCAAGGCCTCGCACCATCACAGAATACAGATATCAAATGGGTATATTCACCTGTAAGACTGAATCTAGGGAATCTTGATACAGGAGTATATTCTGAGGTGGGACATGCGAATAAGTTTAAGTCCTTAAAACACTAATTCCGTATCTCGAATCGATTGAACTTTGTGTGAAAATTTAAGTGGATCAATATACTGACAATCTAAGTGAATCGTTTAGAACTTAAAGTGTTTAAAGCTCAACGGTACTAGTGATTTGTCAAAAACTGATATGATCCTCTGACGCGAACTCAAACAAAAATATTGTCTGTAAATATGATTGTAAATATTTCTTTATTGCATTACATTTCAGAAAATCTCAAAAAGATTTTGATTTCACTTTATTTTCGACAACCGATGTCTGAGAAGCTGAGTTTCATAATCTAAGTATGTTGATCGTGTTTCTGAAAATAAACAAGTTCATTAATTCGAAACTTGAAGTTTTCTAATCAAAAATCAAAAACAGTTTGTGAAATCTCCAAGGTCATTAAGTTGGACTTGGATGATATAACGTGAAGGATTTGGATTCTTAAAGTGTTAATATATGTTATAAAGAGCTAGGTTTCGATTTTGGATACTTAATACTGCCAAATCTATGAAGATTGTTGATAGGAAAGTGAAGTCAAGTAATTCTGGGAATACTTATAGTGCTATACTTGTAATAAGATCCAGGTTCTTGATTAAAAGTGTTTGAGAGCCAGGTCACGATTCCTGGACAATCGAAAACGCTTTCACTGTCGAAATACTTTAGCTTATGCTGATTGTCACACCCCGATATTTCCACGTATTACCGGTGGGCCCGGTGGGGAGTATCGTGATGTAGTTGATATCATCATGGACAATTGACACAATTTAATGCACAGCGGAAGTCTAAAGTAATAATATTACAAACCGAATTCGAAAGTATAATAAAATATTACACAGCGGTTGTAAGTGGATCCATAGGCGGATCTAAAATAGAAAATAAACGTAGTTCAACAGACTTAAAGTATTAGAGCTTGCAAGACTCTTTAAGTAATACTCAGGAGTTCCAGTCCATTTCGTATAGTACCTGCACTTAATCTTTTTTGAAAAATACGTCAGTTTACACTTGTAAATACAATTAACCGACTCTTTCAAAAAGTGTTATAAAATTGATTTGGATGCACAATGCATAAAATATTTCACAACTTGGGACAATTATTAAAATAATCTTGTATACAGATTTATATGTTTGTCGTCCATTCAGGGCCCGGTTAGAAGAGCCGATATAAGATTAATAGACACACCACTAATATAATCCCACGGCGAGTTATCCTCAACAAGTGGTTATTTCTTTTACATACGCAACTGTCAGGTGTATGCCTACACCCCGTGCTTAAGTCGTGGCCATTTCTAATGAATGAGCCAAGGATATCCAGGACATGGTCATTAACCCCCGAAAGGCATTGCATCAAACAAGACAGATTAAAACGGGTTATCTCAATGATTTAACCACTAATCGATTAAAGATTCAATACCCGACCAAGCGGTAATAATTTACCGTATCCCAAGCCCGTATAAGGGAAAATAAGTTAAAAGTATTTACCTGAGCTAAAAGTAATTTATTCTCAGTCGTAATTTCAAATCAGCAAGTACAGTAGCTTTTACTGGGCTCCTAATCTGGAACGAAGGTTTTAATAACCTATTAGATTCCTTACGGGTCTTATTTAAGTTATAACTTAGACCGGTTAGTTTTAAAGAAAGGTTTACGGTTCAAAACGCAAGATTAAGCGATGACCGGATTGGAATGTGGTTTAGACCCGACAAGTATGAAGACTTGTATATAATGGGTAAACTAAACACATTCTGGATTTTGAAGTAAAAATGATAAGGTTTGACCCGTTTCGGCTAATTTATGCAAACTAGTTACATAAACCGTACCGAACGCGTATATGCATAACGGGTAACCCGATGAGTCATGTACAAGTTCCGTAAGTTATTATGCTTAAGTTATGTTGTGATATCAGTAGGATATCTTCCATTATGCCCAAAACGAATTTAAAACCAATTTAAGCCTCGTAAGGGTATTTGGTCATTTTAAAGTTTATAAAAGAGGTTTAAGTATAAACTGAGGATCTGGTCTAAAAACATTCTGTAAAAATATTTATTTTATGTTGTTATATCAGCAAGATATCATACATATGTGTTTTTAATCATCTATGGCCAAACTATGCACCGTAGGGGCATTTTGGTCATTTCACATATGCTTTTAAGGCTAAATTTGGAAATCTGAGTTCAAGACTTATACTTACTGTTAAATTATAGAAATTTGTTTATAACATCAGTAGGTAATAAGTCTTAGGCGTTAAATATGGTTTTAAACCATACTATGCGCTTAAATCGCATGAAAGCCGGTATTTGACGATATTCGGGTTGTTTAAGGAAATCTGAGATTTTGATCAGTCTCTACTGTTTAAAATATTTTATTTACTGTATGAAATTAGTAGGAAAAGGTTTGGCATCAAAATGATATGTAAAACTCATTTTATGAACAAAAGGGCATTATCGTCAATTACCGAATTTATGCTAGAACTATATGCTATGGTCAGTTTAAAAATTAATAAAAATTTCTAAAAATCCATAAATATTATATCTTAACAGTAGGTAGCAAGTTGGATGCCAAAAATTGGGTTTAAATATGATTTATGCTAAAAATGGTAATTTAATTAATAAAAGCTTAAGTTTTACGATATCTTGCATATCTCCCATTTTAGACCAGAAACGGATGTCAAATTTTTAGGACATACTTATACATCAGTAATGAAGATTTTTGTCCACTCACATTTCAAAAACTCTTGTTTTTATATTAAAAGGGCATAATGGTCAATTTTAAGCAAATAACGGAAACATGCATTGAACTAGGATTTCTATAGAACCATGTTATATAACCTCAGAGGGTTATACTAACACGTAAAATGGTCCTTCAGAGGGTTATACTAACACGTAAAATGGTCCTAAAGGAACCCTAAGGCATAACTAAACTAAGCTAAATTGGATCAGAACTGAAAGTCAAAGCAAAAGTCTACTTTTGCGACTTTCGATTGTGAACCGAGCCTAAACTCAGAATTGTCAGGTTGAACATGCCTAAACATGTTCTTATATTATTTACCAAGTTATTTAAGTGTTAAAACATGTTCCATAACTTCTACATTATCAGTTATGAATTATTTTGTAAAAATTAACCCGTTTGACTTTTTGTTAAGTAGTTTGACCCGACAATTAACCAAGTAAAAGTGATAATCAGTAGGTGCCCTTTTAAGGGTTTATTACCTACATAATTACCAACTCATAGCCACGTTCAATTCGAATAATGGACTGACCGTTAGTGATTAATCACAAAGTCAAAGCGTAATTACGATAACTTTGACTTTCGGTCTTTAAGCTAATTAAAACTTAACTATGGAAGCTAAGAACACTTACAATGGTCCTTAGCACGAATATTTTCACTAAGAGAGCTTCCTTCCAAGTCAGGATGCTCCAGAGAAGATGTGAGAGTGAAATTTGAAATGTGTAAGAACAAGTGTTGCAACCATGACCCTTTATATAGGAAATTCAAGACTCCCAAGATCAATCCAGCTGTTCCTATGAGTAACCAGATGATCCCAAGTGTTCCTAGGGTAGTAAAAACTAGTTGTTCAGTCCCTGGTATAAGAAAAAAGCATTTAATGGTGATGGAACAGGCTGCAACATGCAGCTGTCCACTTCTTGGTCACTGGTAGTCGCCTCGCGGCCCGCATAGACATCATGGGGTGTCCTTCGCGGCCCGCGACAACCCTTAAATACGGTAAAAAGTTTGAGAACTTTTCATTTTCAGTCCCTGGTCCATAATAACTTTATTTATCTTTCATTTATTGCTCTTGTGACCCCCATAGTTAACTTTTAGGTGCCTTGGGTCATAAATTAACTTCGTCAAGCTCCCGGTTAGTTGTAAGATCACCCGAAATGTACTTATGTGCCTCGAAACTCCGCGAAATCATTATCCAATATACATGGAAGTATGATGAAGTATTATAAAGTCTCGGGAACGTTAAAAGGCCACTCAGAGGTAAGAATTAACATGTTGACACGTTTAACCCCTAAGCTTTGTAAACTTTTGATCTTTAAGCACAAACAACTTTCTACTTTTGATAATTTATTCATTAAAGAATCCGAACATCCTGTAAGGTCATTCAGAGGCACAAGTTAGGCATGTTGACACTTTGAATCCTTTTACATACACATTTACATTGTTTGTCACTTTTAGTCGCTCAGAATCAATTCATTGCATGTTTAAAGTTCATGAGACGTGTCTTTATGATATTGGACATGATTTTGCGAGGTGTTACATCCTCACCCCCTTAAAAGAAATCTCGACCTCGAGAATGACTGAAATAAATGAGGGTATTTCTGCTTCATTGTGGACTCAATCTCCCACGTGTATTCTGGGCCTCTACGGGCATCCCAATTTACCTTTACGATCGGTACGTGCTTCCTTTGAAGCTTCTTAACCTGTCGATCCTCGATCGACAAAGGTTTTTCAATGAACTTTAGGCTTTCATCAATCGGCACGTTCCTATGCGACATTGCTAGCGACTCATCGGCTAGACATTTCTTTAGATTGCAGATGTGGAATACATTATGTATGCCACTAAGTTCTTCAGGTAGATTTAGCTTGTAAGCTACAGTTCCGACACATTCGATGATCTCGAATGGTCCTATGTACCTTGGGCTCAGCTTGCCCTTTTTTCCAAAACGCATCACCCCTTTCCAGGGTGATACCTTGAGTAACACTTTATCACCAACTTCAAACTTTAGAGGTTTGCGCCTTTTATCAGCATAACTCTTCTGCCTGTCCCTGGCAGCTTTGAGACGATCACGGATTTGAACAATCTTATCCATCGTCTCGAGGACTATCTCAGGTCCTGATAGTTGGGTTTCCCCAACTTTAGCCCAACAAACTGGCGTTCTGCACTTCCTTCCGTACAAGGCCTCAAAAGGCGTGGCTTGAATGCTCGAATGATAACTATTATTATATGAAAATTCAATCAAAGGAAGATGGTCATCCCAATTTCCTCCTAAATCTATAACACAAGCCCTGAGCATATCCTCAAGCGTTAGAATCGTACGCTCGCTTTGTCCATCTGTCTGAGGATGATAAGCAGTGCTGAAATTTAGACGAGTGCCTAGGGATTGCGGAAAGCTTTTCCAAAAATGAGACGTGTATCTTGTATCCCTATAAGAGATAATAGACACTGGCACCCCGTGAAGAGATACTATCTTACCAACATACAGTTGAGCTAGCTTATCGGAGCTGTGTGCTTCTTTAATAGGTAAGAAGTGAGCTGACTTGGTCAGTCTGTCGACTATAACCCATATTGTATCATTCCCACGTTTTGTCTTTGGTAACTTGGTGATAAAATCCATAGTTACCATCCCACTTTCAAGTGGGAAGTTCAGGCTGTTGTAGTAAACCTGACGGCTTTTGATGTTCAGCTTTTACTTGTGCACACGTCAGACATTTAGCCACATAAGTGGCTATAGATTTCTTCAAACCTATCCACCAATAATTTTCCTTTAAATCCTGGTACATCTTATCACTGCCCGGATGTACTGAATATTTTGAACTATGAGCTTCTTGGAGGATCACGTCTCTAAGTCCTCCATAGATTGGAACCCAAATTCGACTATTCAGTCTAAGGATTCCATCTTTGCCGTATGATAGTTGATCGGCAGTTATACCTAACTTCTCATTCGGAAAGCTAGTTTCCAAAACAGCTTCCTTCTGAGCGGCTAACAGTTTTTCATTCAAGCTGTTCTTTAGTTCAATGCTTTTGGCATTGATTCTAATGGGCTTAACCCTTTCTTTCCTGTTCAAGGCATCAGCGACTACATTCACTTTGCCTGGATGGTAACGGATTTCACAATCATAATCATTTAGTGTCTCCATCCAACGACGCTGTCTCATGTTAAGATCTTTCTGGTTAAACAGATGTTGAAGGCTTTTATGATCCGAATAAATTATACACTTGGTTCCATATAGATAATGCCTCCAAAGCTTCAGTGCAAATATAACGGCACCAAATTCCAAATCATGGGTGGTGTAGTTCATTTCATGCACTTTTAATTGACGTGAGGCATAGGAAATAACCTTTCCTCTCTGCATAAGCACACAACCCATACCAGTGTGCGATGCGTCACAGTACACAACAAATTCTTCAATCCCTTCTGGCAATGTCAATACCAGAGCATTGCTTAATTTCTGCTTGAGAATCTCAAAAGATTCTTGTTGCTTGGGACTCCAATCAAACTTTACATTCTTGCGAGTTAAAGAAGTCAAAGGTGCAGCAATTCTTGAAAAGTTTTCAATGAAATGCCTGTAATAACCTGCTAGGCCCAAAAAGCTGTGAATCTCTGTTGGTGTCTTAGGCGCTTGCCAATTCATAATCGCTTCTATCTTAGCGGGATCCACCTGGATACCACGCTCACTCACTACATGTCTAAGAAATTGGACTTCACGAAGCCAAAATTCATATTTGGAAAACTTGGCGTAGAGTTTCTCTTGCTGTAGAAGTTTAAGGATACACCGGAGGTGTTTCTCATGATAAGCTTTATTCTTTGAATAAATGAGTATGTCATCGATAAATATAATGACAAATTTGTCTAGATACGGTTTGCACATGCGATTCATGAGATCCATGAATGCTGCAGGTGCATTAGTGAGCCTGAAAGGCATCACTAAGAATTCGTAGTGGCCATATCTTGTTCTGAATGCAGTCTTGTGCACGTCTTCAGTCTTGACCTTCAACTGATGATATCCTGACCTCAAATCGATCTTTGAAAAGTAACTTGCTCCTTGAAGTTGATCGAATAGATCGTCGATCCTGGGTAATGGATATCGGTTCTTGATTGTAACTTTATTCAGCTCACGATAATCGATGCAGAGACGCATCGAGCCATCCTTCTTCTTCACAAATAAGATAGGCGCTCCCCAAGGGGACGAGCTAGGTTGAATAAAACCTTTCTCCAACAAATCATCCAATTATGTTCTTAACTCTTTCATCTCTGTCGGTGCCAACCGATAAGGTGCTCGTGCAACTGGCGCAACTCCTGGAATGATATCAATTCTAAACTCCACTTGTCTGTCTGGAGGTAAACCAGGTAGTTCTTCAGGGAATACGTCTAGATATTCAGAAATAATAGGGATGCCTTCGATCTTGGGCTTTGGCTCATCAATGGTCACCTGTGCCATGTAAATGACACAACCTTTCTTTAACACTTTGATGCCTTAAGAATAGACACTTGCTTAGGCAATTCGTAATGTGTATCTCCCTGAATTGTAAGTGGCTCACCATAAGGGGTCTTGATAACTACTTGCTTCTTGTCACAAACAATATGGGTTTGGTTATGAGATAACCAATCCATGCCTATCACTATATCAAATCCTGCTAATTTCAACGGAAGCAAGGACAGTGGAAAGGAATGCTTCTTAATGGATATGAAACATCCATCTAATATTGTTGAAGCAGTCTTTATGGTACCATTGGCCAATTCTACTTCATACTTTATGCTTAGAGTCTTAACAGGCATATTTAATAATTTACAAAATTTATTGTCTACAAAGGACTTATCTGCACCTGAATCAAACAATACTCTAGCATAAACATCATTGATAAGAAAGGTACCTGTTATCAAATTATCGTTTTGCACAGCCTCCTGAGCATTCATTTGAAAGACCCGAGCATTGGTCTTCTTAGCCTCTTCAGGCTTCTTTGCAAATTTGGGGCAATTGGTCTTGATATGCCCCTTCTCGTTACAATTGTAACAAGTTGCGTCCTTCATTTTCTTGCAATCTAAGGTTTTATGTTCCTTAGACTTGCAGATTCCACAAACTCTAGGCTGCGATTGTGACTGTGACTAGAATCTGCACTTTCCGAAATGGTGTTTCTTGCAGACCTTGCACTTGGGCTTCTCTCCAGTCTGTTGGTTACCCTTTTTAAACCCATAACTCTTCTTGTGATCAGAGTTCCCCTTTCGTTTCTTATCAAAGTGACGTGAGTTCTCATCTTCACGTTTCCTCTTCCCTTCATCAGAATTCTCAAGCGATCTTTGCCTAATCGCATCGAGTGTAAGAGATAAAGACAGATTAACTACTGACCTAATGGTGGTTAGTCTGGATGCTTTCACATTTCCCTTGATTTCTGGAGCTAGACCTCCAATAAAACGTGCTATGCGTTTTGGTTCCGGTGTGACCAAATAAGGTACCAATCGGGACATGGTGTTGAAGCTTGTAAGATACGCCTGACAATCCAAGTTCCTCATGACCAGGGTCAAGAAGTCGGTTTCGATATTCTCCACCTCATGCTGAGGACATAAATTTTCCTTAATCAGCGCAACAAACTGTTCCCAAGACATGTTATAAAATAGGATCTTTCAAGTGGCTTGGATTAAAGACCTCTACCAAGCTAAGGCTTCCCCTTTAAATGATTGTGAAACAAACTTCACAATATCCTGTTCTGCACAACCACTGATATCCACTACAGTGTCCATTTCATCTAGCCATGTCATACAGTCAATGACTCATTTTTCTCCTGTAAAGTCCCTTGGCTTGCAAGAGACGAAGTATTTGTAAGAACAAGTCTTAACGTGTGGCTCCTAACTAAGCACGATTTGCCTGGATGGCTGGCTCTTCTGATTTGATGAGTGACGGGAATCGTTTTTCTTTGTCTCATGTGTTTTAGAAGGGGGCTTACTATGAGCCACAGTTTGAGTCTTTATGCGGGCATTACTTGGTTCTTTAAATTGTCTGTCAAGGGCTCTAGTAACAGCATTGTCTATCAATGCTTGAAGATCTGCACCCGTTACATTCATTCGGGTGTTATCATTTCTCTCCCTTGGATGACTGTTAACTTCGTCTGATTCGGACATGCTGAAGCTTGTTTTCTATAAAATAATTAACAATAATTTATTCAGATGCGAATTATGGAATCATCATTTTTGATGATTCATTAACCATGGTAATATAAACCATATTTGGTTAATTTGATAACCAAGCTTTTATTTTAAACTTTTCATTATAATTAATCCCAGTTATAATTATGAAGGATTTTAGAGTGGCACAAAAGGCCTAGTCACGAGGACAGTTTTAATTCATAAGCCGTGATCTTATAAGATCGACGCATTAAGGTTTGAACATAGTTCATTACCTTTTATTGACAGGGAATCGTAGACTACAACTATCTTTTGTCTTATAGGACAATAAGTGTGACCCGTAGGCACTTCATCACTAATGGATGTTTGATATATGGTCATCTTAATTGATGATTTGAACCCATGATTTCTAGATCATTAGGCTAAATAAGGGATTGGAAGAACCCAATATAAAGATGACAAGTGTGATTTTATCGTATCACTGTTGTCAGGAGTGCTAACATGTTTTCAGATGTTAACAAAGATTTATTTTCTTAAAAAGGAATTTCCATCATGGCCATGTCTTAAAATGACATACGGGCTTGGTTTTTACCTTTAAGATTTTCTTTTAATATTTAATGGCAGATTAATTGTAAATGGGAATGATATTTGATTTATTTCATATATTAATTGCATATATTTAATGAAAATTAAATTTTAAATTAAAACATTCCATAAATTGAAAGAAGTACATAGCTGCCCTAAATGGGACTTTTAAATAAATAACATTGTCCACGTAGGGACAAAAATAAGAAAGATAAGTCCACATAGGGACTTAATTGAAAATAGGAATTACAAAACAAATAAATAAGGAATTTCAATAATCCCTATTCTTCTTCCCTTTTATAAGGTTTGCCAAACCCTTAAGTAGACCCCGGCGACTTCTACGCTCTTCCTGTACCTGCTGCTCCACCTCGTTCAACCTCTGGAGGATTTCTTGTTGTTGTGGTGGTTGAATCTGTGGTGGCTGCGGCAGCTGCTACTGCGGAGGTTGAGGAGGTGGTAGGTATTGATACCCATAAGTAGTGTACCCAGTTGGGTACGTAGCTGGATAGGGTCCAGGGTAGAGAGCATTGTAGTTTGCCGCTTCAAGGTATGGGTCAACGGCAGGGGCATTGTTATAATTATAACCCGAGTAAGCTTGCGGCTCAAACGGGTTGTACCCAGCTGCACCTGGGTACAATGGGATTGGGTTATCATAACCCATGTGAGGTGCTGGTGCCACTGGTGCAGAGTCGATTTCAGAAACTGGATTTGAAGGCCCACCCAATTGTGGGTCTTCATATAGCGGCGGGTAGTGGCCGGAGTGTTGTGAGGTGCTGAAATGGAAATCCCCACGCACAGACATCCGTGCATTTCTTCTTCGCCTCGGTGGTTCTAGAGGCAGTTGTTGCTCTAGTGCTGGCGGTGGTGGCGGCGTGACCTCCTCAAAATGTGGGTCCTCAGAAGGGACCTGTTGCTGTGGTGTTGGGTTGGGTTGGGTTGGGTTGTGGGGAGGTGTGAACTCCCACTTATAAGTATTCTACCTTAGGTCCTATAGGTCAGGCCCCCTATATGGCGAACCATGATAAGATGATCCGTCGGAAATCTCGATGGGGTGCGTCGGCGTCCCAGATGGTGGCTCAGCAGGATCTGTATCTTCGTCCATCTCCATGTCCTGGGCTTCAGGAAAGTGGTCCTCTGGTCCCAATGGGTTATGACCCATTGGTTTTTCATTCATGTTCGTCGGGTTGAACCGGCTCTGAAAGTATGGGGTCGGGTCCTGAAAGGCATGGTGTGAACTCGACCGCTGTAGAGGAATGTAGGAATGGCGAGAGTCGTTGGGCTCGTTTTTTTATTGTGGCCCAAAGGAGTTTTGTTACGAGGGCGAAGAGCTAAGCGAGACAGAATGCCTCGATGGCTCAAGATAAGTTCTCCAATCCTCATGGGGACTAGAGCTACAGGTCGCTGAAGGTGTTCGCCGGTGGGATTACCCGAATTCATGATCATTTCTTGCAGTCATTGGGGCTTTTCCTCTTCCACCTCTTCCTCTGATTCTTGGGGGCATTTTGCTTTCGGTTCCTGTCAAAACAAACAAAGAAACAAACCAAAGAAAACAATTAAGATTAGGATTAATCCTAGGTCATTTGCCTAGACTCGGAAGTCAAGGAATGTGCAACTGTGTCATTGAGATTAAACACAAAAGGCTAGTGTTTAATTCACTCAATGTTGGCTCTGATACCAACCTGTCACACCCTGATGTTTCCACGTATTACCGGTGGGGAGTATCGTGACGTAGTTGATATCATTATGGACAATTGATCACAGTTTAATGCACAGCGGAAGTCTAAACTAATAATATTACAAACCGAATTCGAAAGTATAATAAAATATTACACAGCGGTTGTAAGTGGATCCACAGGCGGATCTAGAACAAAAAATAAACGTAGTTCAACAGACTTAAAGTATTAGAGCTTGCAATACTCTTTAAGTAATACTCAGGAGTTCCAGCCCATTTCGTATAGTACCTGCACTTAATCTTTTTTTCAAAAATACATCAGTTTACACTGGTAAATACAATTAACCGACTCTTTCAAAAAGTGTTATAAAATTGATTTGGATGCACAATGCATAAAATATTTCATAACTTGGGACAATTATTAAAATAATCTTGTATACAGATTTATATGTTTGTCGTCCATTCAGGGCCCGATTAGAAGAGCCGAGACAAGATTAATAGACACACCACTAATATAATCCCACGGCGAGTTATCCTCAACAGGTGGTTATATCTTTTACATACGCAACTGTCAAGTTTATGCCTACACCCCGTGCTTAAGTCGTGGCCATTTCTAATGAATGAGCCAAGGATATCCAGGATATAGTCATTAACCCCCCCCCCCCCCCAGAGGCATTGCATCAAACAAGACATATTAAAATAGGTTATCTCAATGATTTTACCACCAATCGATTAAAGATTCAATACCCGACCAAGCGGTAATAATTTACCGTATCCCAAGCCCGTATAAGGGAAAATAAGTTAAAAGTATTTACCTGAGCTAAAAGTAATTTATTCTCAGTCGTAATTTCAAATCAGCAAGTACAGTAGCTTTTATTGGGCTCCTAATTTAGAACAAAGGTTTTAATAACCTATTAGATTCCTAACGGGTCTTATTTAAGTTATAACTTAGACCGGTTAGTTTTAAAGAAAGGTTTACGGTTCAAAACGCAAGATTAAGAGATGACCGGATTGGAATGTGGTTTAGACCCGACAAGTATGAAGACTTGTATATAATGGGTAAACTAAACACATTCTGGATTTTGAAGTAAAAATGATAAGGTTTGACCCGTTTCGGCTAATTTATGCAAACTAGTTACATAAACCGTACCGAACGCGTATATTTATAACGGGTAACCCGATGAGCCATGTACAAGTTCCGTAAGTTATTATGCTTAAGTTATGTTGTGATATCAGTAGGATATCTTCCATTATGCCCAAAACGAATTTAAAACCAATTTAAGCCCCGTAAGGGTATTTTGGTCATTTTAAAGTTTATAAAAGAGGTTTAAGTATAAACTGAGGATCTGGTCTAAAAACATTCTGTAAAAATATTTATTTTATGTTGTTATATCAGCAAGATATCATACATATGTGTTTTTAATCATCTATGGCCAAACTATGCACCGTAGGGGCATTTTGGTCATTTCACATATGCTTTTAAGGCTAAATTTGGAAATCTGAGTTCAAGACTTATACTTACTGTTAAAGTATAGAAATTTTTTTATAACATCAGTAGGTAATAAGTCTTAGGCGTTAAATATGGTTTTAAACCATACTATGCGCTTAAATCGCATAAAAGCCGGTATTTGACGATATTCGGGTTGTTTAAGGAAATCTAAGATTTTGATCAGTCTCAACTGTTTAAAATATTTTATTTGTTGTATGAAATCAGTAGGAAAATGTTTGGCATCAAAATGATATGTAAAACTCATTTTATGAACAAAAGGGCATTATCGTCAATTACCGAATTTATGCTAGAACTATATGTTATGGTCAGTTTAAAATTTAATAAAAATTTCCAAAAATCCCTAAATATTATATCTTAACAGTAGGTAGCAATTTGGATGCCAAAAATTGGGTTTAAACATGATTTATGCTAAAAATGGTAATTTAATTAATAAAAGCTTAAGTTTTACGATATCTTGCATATCTTCCATTTTAGACCAGAAACGGATGTCAAATTTTTAGGACATACTTATACATCAGTAATGAAGATTTTTTTCCACTCACATTTCCAAAAATCTTGATTTTATATCAAAAGGGCATAATGGTCAATTTTAAGCAAATAACGGAAACATGCATTGAACTAGGATTTCTATGGAACCATGTTGTATAACCTCAGAGGGTTATACTAACACGTAAAATGGTCCTAAAGGAACCCTAAGGCATAACTAAAGTAAGCTAAATCGGGTCAGAACTGAAAGTCAAAGCAAAAGTCTACTTTTGCGACTTTCGATTGCGAACCGAGCCTAAACTCAGAATTGTCGGGTTGAACATGCCTAAACATGTTCTTATATTATTTACCAAGTTATTTAAGTGTTAAAACATGTTCCATAACTTCTACATTATCAGATATGAATTATTTTGTAAAAATTAACCCGTTTGACTTTTTGTTAAGTAGTTTGACCCGACAATTGACCAAGTAAAAGTGATAATCAGTAGGTGCCCTTTTAAGGGTTTATTACCTACATAATTACCAACTAATAGCCACTTTCACTTTGAATAATGGCTGGACCGTTAGTGATTAATCACAAAGTCAAAGCGTAACTACGATAACTTTGACTTTCGGTCTTTAAGTTAATTAAAACTTAACTAAGGAAGCTAAGAACACTTACAATGGTCCTTAGCACGAATATTTTCACTAAGAGAGCTTCCTTCCAAGTCAGGATGCTCCAGAGAAGATGTGAGAGTGAAATTTGAAATGTGCAAGAACAAGTTTTGCAACCATGGCCCTTTATATAGGAAATTCAAGACTCCCAAGATCAATCCAGCTGTTCCTATGAGTAACCAGATGATCCCAAGTGTCCCTAGGGCTGTAAAAACCGGTTGCTCAGTCCCTGGTATCAGAAACAAGGATGCAATGGCGGTGGAGCAGGCTGCAACATGCAGTTGTCCACTTCTTGGTCGCTGGTAGTCCCATCGCGGCCCGCGTAGACATCACGGGGTGTCCTTTGCGGCCCGCGACAACCCTTAAATCCGGTAAAAAGTTTGAGAACTTTGCATTTTCAGTCCCTGGTCCATAATAAATTTATTTATCTTTCATTTATTGCTCTTGTGACCCCCATAGTTAACTTTTAGTTGCCTTGGATCATAAATTAACTTCGTTAAGCTCCCGATTAGTTGTAAGATCACCCGGAATGTACTTATGTGCCTTGAAACTCCGCGAAATCATTATCCGATATACATGGAAGTATAATGACGTATTATAAAGTCTCGGGAACGTTAAAAGGTCACTCAGAGGTAAGAATTAACATGTTGGCACGTTTAACCCCTAAGCTTTGTAAACTTTTGATCTTTAAGCACAAACGGCTTTCTACGTTTGATAATTTATTCATTAAAGAATCCGAACGTCGTGTAAGGTCATTCAGAGGCACAAGTTAGGCATGTTGACACTTTGAATCCTTTTACATACATATTTACATTGTTTGTCACTTTTAGTCCCTCAGAATCAATTCATTGCATGTTTAAAGTTCATGACACGTGTCTTTATGATATTGGACATGATTTTGCGAGGTGTTACACTGATAGAGCCAGGGTTTTCAATCCTGGATGATTCAAAACGTTTTTTCTTATAAATGTTTGATGTTTGTCGATGAAAGTTCCAGATTACGATCCAGATAGCCAAGTCTAAGGGGGAGTCTGAAGACGAGCTCAATGCAAGGGGAAGCTTGTAACCGGAAAGCCAGGTGTCGATGCCAAAAGCACGGAAGCTTGACGAAAGGGGGAGCCTGAAGAAAGAGTCTACTGAAAGGTGGAGCTGAAGCTGAAGACAGATCCACGGGGATTCTGTTCGAGAAAGAGGGAGTCTGTGTTTCCTGAAGACGTCAAACCTTCAAGAAGACTCAAGAGAGTGAGAGAAAGACAAGATGCTACGAGATTGACTGCGGCAATATCCAAGGGGGAGTCTGTTAGTGCATTTATGTCTATCGCCTCTGTCAATCCAGTTCGAAGCAGTTTCTGAAGAATACAAGCCTTTTAGTGTTATATTTAGAGTAAAAGGCAAGGTGGCATTTATGTAATTAATGAGAACTTTCATTAAGCCCCTTGGCCTATAAATAGGAACCTAATGTCTTAGTTTAAGAACTTTTTGGTCATTTGCACTTTGGAGATCTAGAGCTAGAGAGAGAAAGTCTAGAGAGAGAAAGTGACATCGTGATTCAGGTGCTTGTACTTTTTCAGATCTTTCAATAGAATCACAGATTATTTGACGTCGTGTGTTCGGTCACGTTCGTGTATGGATTCCGCATCTTACACGAGTCTGTTCGCAATCGAAACAGAGTCGAAAACCGGTCCTACAAATTTCATATCAAGTAAGTTTAATTTCTTGTTTCTATGAGATTTTATGAAGTGGGTTATGTGAAATTTATGATCTTTGTATGAAATCGAACCTGAATGTAGATGATATGAACAAATAGAAGTTGTATTATGTGCAATGTTGATTCTATTGATAGCTTAGAGCAAAACCCACTTGCATGTCATAAAATGATCAAAGGACTGTGAAACCCTCTAGGCTAACTAGTATGATGAAGATGATTGAAGCAATATGTTGATGAAATTTTATGAGTAATCGATGTAGAACTATATGTTCATAGTTAGAATGGTAATTGTGAAATTAGGATGTTTATGTTAATCAATGAGTGAACTATGAAATTTGTGCTTAAGATGTTTGTATATTATGCTAAACTTGCGATACGCACACAATGTATTCGATGAAATTCCTAAGTTGGTTAGGTTATGGTTTTACATGAACACTTGATGAGTTAATGTAACGCATTTATGATAATGACGTATGTGATTAGTGGACCCCATGAAGTATGATAGTGAATTGTGAAAGTAATGAAAGCTAAGTGTGTAAAGTTATGATGTATAGGAACAAAGAAGGAAGAAGGAGCAAGTCACTTCAAAGCGCAAGGAACCCAAGATCACGGTAAGTTCATATGAACTTTATTTACTCTATATGTAGATTTATGAATGATAATATTTGGTACTATGGATTTAGTGTTAATTCTCATTATGGATCATGATTGATTAGATGCAAAGAGTTTATTTGAGAAATGTTCAAAAGATGATGTTGTTGTGAATATCAAATGACCCATTTAAATGGGTTTGAATGATGAGTAGAATGGTTGTTGGAATGTTTAGAAATTGACTTGTTCATAACGGGCCAAATGATGTAAGTATGTCGATATGTATGGTATGTAATGATTCATTACAAGTGGGTCGGAAAGTGGTATGTTGAATGTTTCCAAATGGAAGTAAGGATGTTAATAAGGTAACATGTCATGTTAACGGGTCGAATAATGATAGGTAATTAAAGGATTCGGATTGTTTATGTATGACGAACTAACAAATATTTTTGTTGTTTTGAATGATAGGTAAATCTCATGCTTGATTGCAGCGCGCTCAGATCGAACACACCACATCACCCTTTATGCGCTTCTGATTAATGTTGTCTTTTGTAAAGAGGGTCAAAATAGTTTTTGTTAAGTAAATGTAAAGCTTATGTCTAGGATATTCGTAAACTAGTTTGGTTTTTAAACTCTTTTGGGTAGTTTGGATAAAATACTTATGATGAACATTGTTTGGTCATAACTTTGATACATTTGAAAAGTGTCGTAGGATCTAATTTTGAATGATGTTGTTAAAAACAGGGGGAAAGTTCTTATTATAAACAGGTCATGCCAAATTTTGTAAAATTGTATGAAGTTTATGTTATTTATTGAATGTCGAAAAGTGGGCGTTTCAGGGTAAGGCTTCTGTCAACTTCTCCCAGAGTCACAAGTTTGTTAACAACGCGTTCGTTAATCAAGGTGGGGGTAAATTATTCAAAGACCTTTTTCCAATCATATGGGACCGACAGTTGGCTCTTATGTTCAGGAAGTGGAGACGGGTTCTCCTATAATCGTCCCTGACGACACCTCAGCTTTCAAGGAGTTAATGGGTAAAGCTTTACTTGGCAGATGTAAGGATTTAGAGACGTTAAGAAATCTTAATACTCTCCTTGCTGAAGCAAAAATCTCGGGTTTATCGCTTAGCTACCTTGGAGGTATCACGATGTTATTAAAATTCGATGACGAAGGAGTCTGTGTTAACTTTTTGCTTATTCATCCAACTTGGGGTACTTGGTTCACCTCGTTGGATTCGTGGAATGGCTAATCCTTCCCCTTTGAAAGGTTGGCGTGGATTCGGGTGCAAAGTGTTCCCTTACGCTTGGCGAATAATGAGGTATAGAACATGATTGCAGAAAAATATGGTAATATTGTGCATCGGTCACAGGTGTCTTCAGAAGATGGAAACCTTTCGGTCAGTTGGATCGGAGTTCTGGTAGGAGAAGGGGATAGGATTCACGAACACCTCACGTTGCACTAGAAAAAGAGACAGTTCAGGGTATGGACTGAGGAGGAGATTAGCGACCGGATTGTGTTGGAGAGGTTGTGATTCCGGTGGAGAATGATAGTGATCCGGTGAACAGCAGGTCGGAGGAGGCGGAGAAATCTGTTGGGACCAAAGAGGTGGATGATACGTGTAATCCTGTTAAAGACCAGGCTGCACCGGCATCTTCGAGGCCGGAGTTGCGGTCTCAGGTGGTGGGAAACGAAAAGACGGGGGATTTTTATGCAGGCTCTTTTGTCGAGGGAGATTGCATGCATAATAACGTTGTGAACGAACATGTTTCTAATCCCCAGGTTGTTGGAAATCAGGATAATTTTAGGGGTGGGGCCTAAGGAATTATTGGTGTGGAAGGTTCTTTTGTTAACAGGTTATACAATTTCAAGTCCACTGAGAATAGTAATAGGCCCAATAACAGAATGTTGAGACACATGCCCAGAGTTAAGGTTCCTAACTATCGCAGGAGCTCAAGCCCAAAATCAGGAGAGAGACCTAGGAAGAGGGTCAGAGATGACAGTGAATTTCATTTTGACCTGAATCAGTAGGCCTCTGATGGCGCCTCTATCCTAGACCTTGCACATGTTACACAAGTCGAGGTTAACGGGAAAGGAAACGATCATGAGCACAGAGCTTTACATCAGGAAGAAAATGGTCCCTCTTCCGTGAGACCGTCGGGCGAGTTCGATGGAATCGGTAATCAGGTAGTCTGTTCGGAGGATATGCTTAGGGATACGCTCGAGACTCAGTTAAATGAAGAAATTGAGGCTACCATCAATATGCGGAACATCGTCGGAGTGAATTTCTGGGACCAAGATGATCTCATTAGAGCGGCCATCATCGGTGAAGGTAACAATGTTGTTCACCAATGAATATTGTGTCCATTAATATTAGAGGTATTTTCGGGGGAGCGAAAGCTTCGTGGGTTAAGGAAATCAGATATGTTAACAAAGTCAGTGCAGTGGCTATCCAAGAAACTAAGGTTCATTCGGTGTCGAACGCGATTGTTTTGGTCAAAAATTACCGAAGCAATTAAGTGATCAAATTAGTAAAGTGAGGTAGTGTGCTAGAAATGTACCTTGAAAATATGCTAGTTAAGTTGTTTGCAAAAAACAGTTTCAGGATACGGCTCTGGATATAGAGCTGTATCTATGATCAAACAATGAGCAAAAATGTAAAGGATGACACAGGATATACGAGGAAAGCCCTTGATCAATCTATATCGCCGGCACAAAACCTCGGGAGCTGACAATCGCAGCTACCTTGTTCTTCTATTCCTTCAAATTTCAGGATACAATGCAGGATATGATGCGGATCAACTAGGTGTTACAATGTAATTCGAGTACAAGTGTTTTTGTGTAGTGATTGCTAGTAGCTAGAGAGTAAAGTGTACGAAAGAGAGTGTGTGACTTAATCTGATCCGATCAATCTATTTATAGTTAAACGAAATTAACTAACTATCCTATTAAATCGGGATGCTTCGAATATTCCTCAAGTGAACGTTGTAGTCCACTTCTTCCGGGTTCAACGTCTCTCATATAACTGGTTTGCCCGAGTCTTAAGGAGAAGAGTTCCACTTGACCGTTAGGGACCCGCACCTTCTAATCTGCACGTGATTAAATTAGTCATTACCAGGATATCACATCAGGATGTTACCCGTATCCTGATCTGTTATCCTGATCACAAATAAACAATCAAAAGCAGAATATTAATCAGGATATATGTTCAGAAAATGGCCCATAACAATTGCCCCAAAAATATATCTGTCGGTATACCAATCCAACGGATATATTTTAAAACTTTATCACCTGGATCGAGGTAATCAATACGACGAGACCTTTGAAATGACAATGTTCAACTTCCAAGGCGTTATTTACTCTTTACCCCCTATCATTCAGCCTATAATTAGCCGAAATACTTTGCATTATGATCATTATTCCTCAAGCGAATCTCAGGTATTTCTCTCATCTTCTCTGTTTTTCTTTTCTTTGGATTTCCTGTTTCTCGGTTGATACCCTTTATGGCATCTCGAAAAAGATCCCGGTCGAACGAGCCAATCGCAACCCTCACGAGTCAAAACCTTATACGAGAACCACAAAACGAGATCTGCTCTTTCAACAATGCTGATATCGCCACTTTGAAGGATTCCGGTGCCTTTCCTGCCGGAGTGGTCATTCGCCCTTTTGATCGGGAAGTCCGATCAGATGCGTCGTCAAACGAATGGGTCTGCTTCATTACCTATCCCTTTTCTTTGGGACTCCGGTATCCATTTCCACCCTTTATCTCTCGTTTCTTTGAGCTTACCGGCCTCAGTTATGCCCAGACTATGCCCATGGTATGGCGAGTTCTGATGGTGTTAAACCAAATTAATTCTCGTCATTGCCCTGACCTATGCATTGAAGACCTTCCCATAGCATACCCACTGAGATCCCATGGCAACAGCCGCTTCCTTTTGTTCTCCACTTCCAAGAACCCTTTAGTCCTTAAGGTCACCAAGAATGAAGATCAGTGGCAATGAAAATTCTTTTTTGTAAAAAGAGACTCTATTGACAAGGGTTTTGATCTGCCGGTTAGATGGTTAACCAAGGGTAGGATCTAGGGTTTTAGGAATATCCCCAAATGTATCCTTAAACTATATCCTAGACTGATATCTTGATATTTTGTGCAGCGAATTTCAGAGATCTAGCACCCCCAAGCGCGGAATCAGAGCCCAGGATCAAAGAGATCTACCGACTTCCTGCTAGTGAAAGAACCTTCTCCCTGTCTCTCACGAGCTTAAGTCAAAAATCAAGCTCAGAGATGTCTGGTAAGCACACGATTATAATGATTATAAAGTATAAGTGTTACAAACTAAATATTTCTTCCCTCGTTCAGTGCCAGTTATCAACCTTGAAGGCTTCCAACTCGACGAGTTGGACAGCTACTCTAGCCTCGCACCTGTCAAGCAAAAATCTATTCCGAAGTCGTCTGTCACACCAAAGCCTACCAGTTCGAAGACTACTACCGCTCCCAAAGCTCCTCCAGCATCCAGGACCCGGGCCTCTAGCTCCCGGAAGAGAAAGGAAATAAAGCCTCCCGCTACACCCCATGTATTCCCATTTGAAAACCATGGGTTTACGGAGTCCAGCAAATTCATGACCGGCTTCCTCAACCAGGTTAGTATCCTGAACCATATCCTACAACATATGCTGGTTATTAAAGTTAATTAAAGTCAATACCTGTTTCTTTATTTTACAGGGTCTCGAATGCCTGGTGTTCCTCTATGAAGACGCACTTGGCCTGAACACCATGTTAGAGAGCAAGCTGAAAAAGGCTGAAGCCACTATTATGGACCAAGCAGTGATCGCTACTGCTAAATCGGAGCATTACGAGGCTAAATACAAGGCAATGGTCCAAGAGCACCAGGCTGCCATCCAGAAGGTCACTCACGAGGCTCAAGCCAAGTCCGATGCAGCCCAAGTTCAACATGAGCAGGACATGGCTTCATACCGGGAAAGCCTCAAGAATTCTATTATCATCTCCTTTCTCCAGGCCAGACTGAATATGGCTTACGAAGCCATGGCTTTGGGTGTTGAATGCCCTTCATGGAATGTTAAGGCTTGGGAGACGAAACTGAAAGATCTTGGTGGTAATCCCGTTGAGCCCCCTTCAAAGCCTGCTGCAGAGGAGCCCACTAAGGCGACCGAGAAGGTAGATGATACCGGTGCTTCAAAGGATGCTGGTGGCGATGCTGGAGGTGATGCTGGAGGAAATGCTGCTGATGAGGTGATGATGGAAGAAGGAGCTGCTCCTTAAAGGCAGCGAAGTGGGCGATGATGGATATACGTGCCAAGGCCGGAGCCCACTTTTTTAAATTCCATGGTTGTGTTCTGTTTAAACAATTTACTTTTCCTGTCGTTGAACAATTTACATTTCCTGCACTAGAACAATATGATGACCAAAGGTGGATGGGTCCTGGGTTTCAGGATGAAGCCCTTGGTCATCAGTTAGTATAAGTTGTTTTGAACGATGCAACGGTTGGAGGTGGATGGGTCTCGTTTTGAGATGAAACCTTCAACCGTTGCGTAAATATGGTAAAAACTAATCGTGCTTTTGGCGGATGGGCCTCGGTTTGAGGTGAAACTAAAAGCACAACTTTTGACATGTTAATAATATAACCACCTTTTGACTTACTTGTTGTTGCCTTTTAATTTTTTGTCATGCATTACTCAGTTTAAATTTTAGCTTTGCAAAATTTGTGCAATTATTCTTTGAAAATATCCTGATCAATATACTCAGTGGTATCCTACGAAGACTTTCGTCAAATAGGACTTCTCAAAATCCAAACAACTTAGACACAATTTCCAAAGAATAAAAGATAGTTTATCTTTTTTTAAAAAAATAAAATACGTTTTCATAACACTTGTTTGATCAGAATACTCATTTTCAACCCAAGTGTTATTTCTTATATATTCTAATCAAATATCCTGAAACATATCCCGAAAACACACCTTGAGAACATATCCTAAAGATATATCCTCACCAGGATATACAGTTTCAACAATTTATGTCAGGTTCACAAAGGAAAGGTCATACCAGGAATAGAATCTAAACCCTAGCATCGAACTTCAATCCTTTTGCAACTTCTTCCACTAAGATGTCCCCAGTCCGATATACTTAGTACTTTGAGTTTGATTCTTCGAGCCTTACACAATTGCCTTGGGAGGAATGTCCCCTGTGCATAATGTCTTCAAACACTTAGAAAATTTTTGAATTCAAGTTCTAACTGTTTGGACAGTTCTTGTGTTACTGGGGTAAAACCCAAAAACATACTGGAGATAAATCCTTAGTATCTTGGGGAAAATCCCATAGGTATCCTGGGGAAAATCCCAAATTTCCATGCGCTACAGGCGGGAGTGTATAAACTCCAAGACTTAGAAAGGTGATAACCTTCAAACCTTAGAGAGTATGAAAATACCCTTTCGTGAGAGAGGGTGATCAATCCTCATATACCTTGAGAATCCAGGATATAGCCAATAGTGACGAAATTGTCAGCCACTTTTACATGAACTAGTCCCGCCACCTTGAACTATCCCTGGATAACTTGCGCTCCAGGCGGGGTGTTTAAACCCAATTCGAGGGAAAGGTGAATATCTTTAAACCTGTGAAGGGATCATGATCCCTTAAACGTGAGAGGGGGGGCCAATCCTCTAATCTTTCGAAGTATCCTGAATGGATATCCTGGAGCTATATCCCGAAGTATATACTGCAAAACAACTGCAAGCTAAGGTGGGTGTTAGCCTGGCTAACACCCCTCCGATGCTTAAGTCAGTAATGAGTCAAAACAATAAATAATATTAAAATTTAATAAAAGAGATAGAATCCATACCATCCTGAGCTAGAATTTAAATTCCAAACTCACTTGAAATAGAGCTTTAGATGTATAGCATTCCAGGATCTTGGTAGCATATCCCCTCCATATTCTTGAGTCGGTATGCTCCTTTTCCTGATTCTGATTCAATCTCATAGGGTCCTTTCCATTTTGGAGCCAACTTTCCATCAGCAGGATTAGTAGTATTCTGAAAAGCCTTCCTCAATACCCAATCTCCAACCTGGAACCTTCTGGTCCTTATATTCTTGTTATATGCTTTAGATATCCTCTGTTGACATGCTGCCATCCTTAGCCTTGCTGCGTCTCTTGTTTCATCAATAGTATTCAATTCCTGGCATAGGATTTCAGGATTCTGCTCAGGATCCCGGAGGTTGGATCTTGCTGTAGGTATTGCCATTTCTGTCGGAATCACCGCTTCTGCTCCAAATACCAAGGAAAACGGAGTTTGGCCAGTTTCACTTTTCGCTGTCGTCCTATCAGCCCCAAAACAAAGGGTAGTTCTTCTGCCCATCTTCCTTTTTTAGCCCCCAGTCTCTTTTTCAGGTTGTTGACAATTATCTTGTTTGAGGATTCTGCTTATCCATTTGCTTGAGGATGTACCAGTGTGGATGTAATCATTTTGATTCCCCAACTCTTGCAAAAGTCAGTAGTCCTCTTACTTATAAATTGAGATCCATTGTCACAAATTATCTCAGCTGGTACTCTAAACCTAGTCAGGATATTCCTTTTTATGAAGGATACCACTTCTTGATCTCTAACTTGAACGAATGCTTCAGCTTCGACCCACTTAGAGAAATAATCGGTCATTGCCAGCATGAAGACCGTTCCTCCTGGAGCCTTTGGCAATTTTCCTACTATATCCATTCCCCACTTCATGAATGGCCAAGGGGAAGCTATAGGATAAAGTGGCTCGGCCGGCTGACGTAATATATTATTGTGTCTTTGACATGCATCACATCTTTGAGCATATTCTGCAGCATCTTTTCTCATCGTTGGCCAATAATATCCTGTTCTTAATGACTTCGAGAACAACGACCTGCCCCCAGTATGGTTACTACAATCCCCTTCGTGTATATCCTGAAGCACTTCCTTGGTTTCGGGATCCTCTAAGCACCTCAGATATGGTCCTGCAAGAGATTTCTTATACAAGACATTATTTATAATAGTGAATCGTGATACCTTCATTCTAAAGGCCTTAGGATTCTCATCCTTTGGGATGTGTCCTTCCTTGAGATATCTTATGATTGGAGCCATCCAAGACTTAGGATCCTTATCAGGATACTCATCATCAGGATCCTGAACACTTAGTACTTCCTTATCCTAAGGATCCCTCGTAGGATATAGGATATGTAATATTGGTATTTGGGTTCCTTCCGGTGTCCTGACTGATGATCCTAGATTTGCCAAGGCATCAGCTTCAGCATTATCCTCTCTTGGTACCTGTTCAAGTGTAAAAATATCGAAATATCCTGCTAATTTTTTGAGAGTTTCGAGATACTCGATTAACATCTCACCGTTAACTGCATAGGTTCCATTAAAATGATTAGTAATTAACAAAGAATCAACATATACTTGCAAACTCCTGATATTCACACTTTTAGCCAATTCTAATCCTGCAATTAAAGCTTCATATTCTGCCTCATTATTAGTGGCAGGAAACTCACATCTAATAGCCTGGGGTAATATGTCCCCCTGTGGCGATTTTAGTAGTATACCCAAACCTACACCTCTTACATTAGATGCACCATCAGTATATAGCGTCCAGGATTCTAAATTTTCTCCTAGCTGTTGTACTTCTAGGTCTACTTCATTTTGAATATCACTACTGAAATCAGCCACAAAGTCAGCTAAAGCCTGAGACTTTATAGCATTCTAGGTTCATATACTAGATCAAAGGAACTTAATTTCACTGACCATTTAGCCATCCTACCTGACATCTCGGGTTTCCTAAGCACATTTTTAACAGGATAGTTGGTTTTAACGTGAATCCTATGTGTTTCAAAATAATGTCTAAGTTTTGTTGACGCCATAACTAGGGCTAAAATTAGTTTCTCTAATTGGGAATACCTAGTTTCAGCATCTAATAAACTTTTACTAACATAATAAACAGGATACTGCTGACCTTCATGATCGTTTACGAGGACATCACTTACTGCATTCCCCGATACCGCAAGGTACAGGGATAATGGTTCACCATCCTCAGGCTTCATCAATAGGGGTGCAGTTGAAAGATACTGCTTCAGATCCTGCAAGGCTGCTTCATGCTTTGCTCCCCATTCGAACTTCTTATTCTTCTTCAGGATATCCTAAAATTCCTTGCACTTTTCCGAGGATCTTGAAATAAATCTGTTCAATGCTGCTACTCGCCCTGTTAACCGTTGAACATCCTTCATATTTGAAGGAGATTTGATATCCAAGATAGCTTTAATCTGCTCCGGGCTTGCCTCTATCCCTCTTTTAGTCACCATATATCACAGAAACTTTCCTGCCCCCACTCCGAAATGGCACTTAGCAGGATTTAGCTTCATGTTATACTGATCCAGGATATCAAATGCTCCCTTGATATCCTGGAGGTGATCCTCAGCCTTTTTAGATTTTACTACCATGTCGTCAATGTACACCTTCATAGTGTCCCCCAGCTTGTCTTTGAACATCATGTTCACCAGTCTTTGATATGTTGCACCTGCATTTTTCAAACCAAAGGGCATAGCAGTGTAGCAATAAATACTTGTTGGTGTCATGAAGGCAGTATCCTCCTGGCCTGAAGGTTCCATTTGGATCTGCTGGAATCCTGAAGATGCATCCATGAAGGTTAACATCTCATGACCGGCAGTAGCATCCAGCATTGAGTCAATATGAGGAAGAGGAAATGGGTCTTTGGTACAAGCTTTGTTTAAGTCTGTGTAATCTACACAAACTCTCCATTTCCCATTTTTCTTTTGCACCACAACTACATTCGCCAGCCATTTAGGAAACTTCACTTCCCTAATCATCTTGCTCCTTAGTAGTCTTTCAACTTCCTCTTGGATGATCACATTTCGCTCCGGAGTAAACTTCCTTCTCTTTTGTTGGATAGGCTTGAATGATCTGTCAATACCGAGCTTATGTGTTATAATATCCTTGGAAATACCTGTCATATCCTCGTGCTTCCACGCGAATGTTGACATCCTGCATTTCAAAAAACTAGTCAATTGGTGTTCAATATCCTGAGGGATATTGGTTCCCACGAGCACCGAGATATACGGATTATTCTGATCCAGGATCACTTTCTTTACATCCTGTTCTGAAGCCTCCATGATATCCTGGCCTCGAATCTTTAATTGCTATGCTGCACTTGGCTTTGTTGAGGATTTCATCGGAAGAATAACACTCCTTTGCTTCCTGTTGATCACTTTCCACCTTGACAACTCCCCAACTTTCCACCTTGACAACTCCCCAAGGAGTAGGGATCTTGATGCATTGATGGTAGGTTGACGGAACAACTTTCATATCATGGATCCAAGGCCTACCTAGTATAATATTATAGCAGGATAAAGAGTCCATGACACAAAAGCGCTGCATTGAGTTGACCCCTTGAATATACACAAGCAACTTTATCTCCCCTACGGTATTCCTAGCTTCTCCACTGAAACCAACGAGCACAGTGGACTTCGAAGTAATGTCCATCGGAGATACATTCATCCTCTTCAATGTTTCCAGCTGAATTATGTTGACTGAGCTGCCATTATCTACTAATATCCTGCGTACAAAATGGTTAGCAACATATAACGTTATCACTAAGGCATCATGATGGGGATCCTGGACAATATCCCTGTCATCATTATCGAAAGTGATGACTTTGTCAGTTATGAGGGTTGACATCCTTGTCGGCTTATCTCCCCTCTCTGCTTTAGCTTCCTTCGCGTGTCTTTTTGCCGCAGAATACGATGTGCCGCATATGTCGGATCCTCCTGAAATAAAGTTAATTATTTTTGCATCCGCAGGAGGTGATGCTGCCCGTTCAGGATCCTTCTCAGGATCTTGACCTTTATTCTTCTTTCTTCCCAAGAGGTCCTTCAGATATCCCTTACTCAAGAGATAGCTTATTTCTTTTCTTAAAGCGATGCAATCCTCAGTAACATGCCCGAAGTCCTCATGGAAAGCACACCATTTGGACTTGTCCTTCCAATCAGCCTTTTGTTGATTCTTTCTGGGCCATCTTGCTTTGTCTCCTAAACCCTACATAGCATACATTAGTTCTGGTATGTTGACAGAAAAACAATATTCAGACAACTCAGGATACTCCTCAGGATCCTTGTCTTCAACAGCATTCACTTTTTTGCTATCATTTCTGCCATATGGTTTTGAGCGATATGGTTTATACGAGGATTCTGATTTCCTGTTGGTTGACTCATAGGTTGTGGACGAATTCATTCTCTCTTGCATCTTTTTATCATCCTCCAGCCGAATGTATCTTAAAGCCCTGTTACGAGCTTCGTCGAGACTCCTGCAGGGATTCATTACAAGATCCTAATAAAATTGAGAATCCTTTTGCAATCCCATCTTGAAGGCTTGCACAGCTGTTGCAACATCAAGATGTGGAATGTCTAAGGATTCCCGACTAAACTTGTTCACATAATCCCTCAAGGATTCCTGAGGTCCTTGAGTTATCCTGTAAAGATCACTGGTTAGTTTCTCAAAACTCTGGCTGCAAGAAAATTGACTATTAAATAAATTAACTAAATGAGCAATAGAAGTAATTGAGTGAGGAGGAACGTTTAACAGCCATTTTAAGGCTGATCCTGTTAAGGTAGAACCGAAACCCTTGCACAAGCACGCTTCCTTGAGGTCTGGAGGGATAGGGTTGATTTCCATCATTTCCCTATACTGGGCAATATGCTCCTCAGGATCAGTAGTTCCGTCATAGAGCTTCATGTTGGGGGTTTGAAATCTTTTTGGGATTTCAGCATCACAAATGGGATAAGCAAACTGGGATATCCTGTGGCTGTCCTGGGATACTTCAGGAATTGGCTGAACCACCCCAGGTACACTGGATATCATGTCCTTCAGTTTCTGAAGCTCCCTGGAAAATGCTGATGTCATACCTGCATCCTGCAAAGATCCAACACCATTAGTGGCAAGAGTATTATTATTATTAGATACATTACCAGCTTGGGGGTTCTGGCCATATCCTGAAGCATATCTTGAGCTTCTCACAGTTGATACTCTTACTGAAGAAGGTATCTCAGGAGTATGATTCTGGGAATGGCTAGGCACAATATTCCCCTGGTTATCCTTAGTGTAAACTGTAGAACTGAAGTTCAAAGCCCTGGGTTGCAAGGGAGTGACAGTATCTTCAACAGGCCTACTCGGGTCGGATTTCAAGAGTTGTATCTCTCTTATCAGCATCCGATTAGTTTCCTGCTGCTGCTTCATCTGTTCTTGTACATTACCAAACAAATTCAGAATTTCTTCGTTAGAAGCCAAAACAGGAGCGGATCCCTGGACATTGCGAGCGAGGATAACATCCCGAGCCACATGACTTTCAGTTCCCTATGAAGAGGCTTGCATTCTCGGAGGTGGTGGTGGAAGCACCGAACCAATTGTTGCAGAGGTTGTGGCAGACACAGTGGAAGAGCTCATGTTTGATCTCGAAGCCTTTGAAAATAGTGTGGCAAAAAGTTTTGAAAATAGAAAACCAAGTAACGATTTTGCAAAAACTTTTAGTAGAAATAGCACCACTTGCCCCACGGTGGGCGCCAAATTATTATGGTCAAAAATTACCGAAGCAATTAAGTGATCAAATTAGTAAAGTGAGGTAGTGTTCTAGAAATGTACGTTGAAAATATGCTAGTTAAGTTGTTTGCAAACAACAGTTTCAGGATACGGCTCAGCATATAGAGCTGTATCTATGATCAAACAATGAGCAAAAATGTAAAGGATGACACAGGATATACGAGGAAAGCCCTTGATCAATCTAGATCGCCGGCACAAAACCTCGGGACCTGACAATCGCAGCTGCCTTGTTCTTCTATTCCTTCAAATTTCAGGATACAGTGCAGGATATGATGCGAATCAACTAGGTGTTAAAATGTAATTCGAGTACAAGTGTTTTTTTATAGTGATTGCTAGTAGCTAGAGAGTAAAGTGTGCGAAAGAGAGTGTGTGACTTAATCTGATCTGATCAATCTATTAATAGTTAAACGAAATCAACTAACTATCCTATTAAACCGGGATGCTTCGAATATTCCTCAAGTGAACGTTGTAGTCCACTTCTTCTGGGTTCAACGTCTCTCATATAACTGGTTTGCCCGAGTCTTAAGGAGAAGAGTTCCACTTGACCGTTAGGGACCCGCACCTTCTAATCTGCACGTGATTAAATTAGTCATTACCAGGATATCACATCAGGATGTTACCCATATCCTAATCTGTTATCCTGGTCACAAATAAACAATCAAAAGCAGAATATTAGTCAGGATATATGTTCAGAAAATGGCCCATAACAGCGAGTATTTGCGGTTTTTGGGGTAACAAATATTTTGAATCTGCCTGTGTCACTTCAGAAGGTCTTTCCGGGGGTCTGCTGTGGATCTGGGATCCCAAAGTGCTCAAGATCGATACGGTGATCCAAAATAGATTCTTTTTGGTTATTAATGGTCTCTTGGTAGGAAGTGGCGAGTCGATAAATCTTATCAACGTGTATGCTCCTTAAAGCACAGCTGCAAAACAGCAACTCTGGTTGGAGATTTCTAACAGAATTATCCAGACGGACGGGATGTGGGTTTTAGCCGGTGATTTCAATGCAGTTAGGTCGGCCGAGGAGAGGAAGCACTCCAAATTTAAACTGGTTTGTGCTGATAATTTCAACAATTTTATCTTCAATAATGGTTTGCTCGAATACCCTATGCATGGGAGAAGGTTCACATGTATAAGGGATAATGGTAAAAAGTTAAGTAAACTTGACAGGCTTTTAGTTTGTGCTGATTTTTTTTAACAAATGGCCTTCGGCTTGTGTTAGAGTCTTGCCTAGTAGATTTTCAGATCATTGCCCCAATATTTTAGAATTGGTGGACTTGAATTTTGGCCCTCGCCCTTTTCGGGTTTTTAGTTCGTGGATCGGGAAACCGGGTTTTGATGAAGCGGATCGAGCGGCGGTGGAGGACCTCGTTCCATTTGACCCTCCTGATTCATATCTGTCCACCAAATTTAACCTGATTAGATCTTTTCTAAAGACTTGGAAAGACGAGTATCTTCCTAAAGAGAACAAAGTTGAAAGATTGGCCTTAGCTGAACTTGAGCAGTTGGAATTAGATATGGAATCGAGGGAATTATCGGAAGAGGAAGAGTGGGCAATGGCGGAGAATAGGAAAGTCATCAAGGAAGTGGAGTATAGAAAAAAATTAGATCTTAAGCAAAGAGGGCGCTCCAAATGGGCTTTTAAGGGACGAAAACTCAAAGTTTTTTCACGTAACGATCAACAATAGAATAGCCGCGAACTCGATTCACGATATTAATCTTAATGGTGTGTGGTGCTCGAAGCCATCCAAAATCAAGAAACATTTTTTCTCGGTTTTTCGGGATAGATTTAAAGAGTCTCTGTTAAACAGACCCGACTTGATTTGTGACAATCTCAAAAAGATCTCGGAAGCCGAAAGCAACTTGTTGGTTGAAGCTTTTTCTGTTCAAGAAATTAAAGAGGCCGTTTTTTATTGTGGCGACGATAAGGCTCCGGGCCCGGATGGTATGAATTTCAAATTCATTAAACATTTTTGGGAATTTTTTAAAGATAACTTTGTCAGAATTTTCAATTGGTTTCATGGTAACGGAGAAATAAGTAACGGTTGTGGGTCTTCGTTCATCACTCTTGTCCCAAAAGTTAAAGATCCGGTCTCTCCTAACAATTACAGACCCATCAACTTGGTCGGAGTGATTAGCAAGGTTATTTCCAAAGTTATGGCTAATCGTATCAGGAAGACTCTGGATGGAGTTATATCGGATTCCCAATCAGCTTTCTTAAAAGGGAGATACATCCTAGATGGGCCTTTAATCATTAACGAGCTCATCACTTGGATCAAAAAGAGGAAGGCGAAGGCTTTTTTCCTGAAGATTGACTTTGAGAAGGCATACGACAATGTGAGTTGGAAGTTCGTGATCGACATCTTTCAACAAATGGGTTTCCCTCCTAAATGGTGTTCGTGGACTTTGGGTATCCTTAAATCAGCTCGTTCGTCCGTGCTAGTCAACGGGTCTCCTACTTTCATGTTCAAGTGCGAAAAAGCTATGAGAAAAGGGGATCCTCTTTCTCCGTTCCTTTTCTTGGTTGTTATGGAAGCCTTATTTTGTATGTTTAAACGGGCTAGAGATACGGGGGCTATTAAAGGTATTGTCACTCCTAACAACGGACCGGTTATTTCCCATCTTTTTTATGCGGACGATGCTATCGTCATTGGGGAGTGGTCTAAATTAGAAGTCACTAATATTGTGAGAATTCTCAGATGTTTCCACATATGTTCGGGGCTGAAAATCAACATTGAAAAGTCTAATCTCTATGGTATTGGAGTGGGCGTGAAAGAGATCGGGGACATGGCTAATGGGGTGGGATGTAATGCAGACTCGCTTCCGTTCAAGTATCTTGGGCTCAAAGTGGGAGCAAACATGAATCAGAAAAAGAATTGGCAACCGGTGATTGATATTTTCCGTGCTCGTCTTTCTAAGTGGAAGTCTCATCTATTATCTATTGGAGGAAGGGTGGTGTTAGTTAAATCGGTAATGGAGAGCCTTCCAACGTACTATTTTTCGCTATATAAGGCTCCTTCAAAAGTTATTTCGGACTTGGAATCTTTGATTAAAAAGTTTTTGTGGGGTGGATGCATAGAAGAAAGAAAAATGCATTGGGTGGGTTGGAATCGGGTCTCTTGTCATAAGAAAGAAGGAGGGCTTAGTTTAAATAAGTTTAATGAGGTAAAGTGGTGTAGGATCGTTTTACCGACCAAGTGAGTCAATCAGAGGCAATACACATTGTTTGAAAGGCGGAAACTAACAAACAGAGCTGAATCAGTGAAGAATGGAGTAGAAAACAGAGTATATCACTTTAACACACGTTTCTCATTTATATTTCACTAGAAAATCCGGCAGCAGTTCGGTATACAACTTGTGATTCCGTGCCAAATGAGAAACTAACATCACCTATATATAGGCTAGAGATTTCGCTTGAAATGACACGTGTCATTTCGAGCGGAATCACAACATCTAATTTCGCTTGAAATGAAAAAGTGTCATTTCAAGTGGAATTACATGAATTATCATAAAATTACACTTTTGAACCTTGTAAACCCTATACAAACATGACCTAGACTTAAGACGTAGGCTTTAGACATTGTGCACCAACAAACTCCCCCTTGGATATAGCCGGAGTCTTCAGTCTGGTCTTCAGCTCTTTGATTCACAGCGACTTTAATTTCTCTTCCCTCTGCTTAGGCTTTTTTATCAGCAGCTTCCTAAGCCTCTCGTTCTCATCCACAGCTTTCTTTTGCTCAGCAGCTTGTCTCTGTGCAAACGTCTCATGAAGATATCTATCTTCTTCTTCTTCATGAGCTTTTCGTTCTTTCTCAGTCTTTAACTTTTCTTCTTCTTCAATCTTTCGCCACTTAGAATTCCATTTGTTGTCCGCTTCGCTCGCCTTGGGAGGAAGGCTACTGACGGTAGCGAATCTCAGAATACGAATAAGATCAGAAAGGCCATCATAAGAGCAAACAAGGCAATGGCTTCCGTGAGAGCAAAGCCTAAAACGGCATAACCAAACAATTTAGTATCCAATTACGGACTCCGTGCTACTGAATGGATCAACGAACTGAATATCTTTCCAATTCCGACTGCAGCTCCATCTAAAGCAATTGTAGCAGTTCCAGCACCGATGACTTTTAAACCCTCCATAACATCTTGAAAAGTTTTCATTTCAGTCTATTAATTGGAAGCAGGATTTTGATTCTTGAAAGCGAGTTAAGTGGCTCTGAGGGGCACGAACGGTATAACAATAAGTACTGATTCGACTAGTTCGAACGTGGGGAACGAATGCTTGAATGTGAACAAATAGCTGACTCTTGCAAGTTTGTGGCCAGCGATCACCCTCTAAGCTATACGCTTGATAACGAACTAAATGGCTCGAAGCTATAGAAGCTCTACAAATAGCAGTTCTTATGAATTTATGGCACAGTTCTTTAAGCTGGGTAA